>APFE031361763.1:231215-254832 GCA_000404065.3 Pinus taeda | reverse complement strand
AGGAAGGTGTCCCCCTCATTTATGGGTCCTTACCTCGAATTCTCCACCATCAGCTCGGAGTTCAAAGGCCACCAAATCAATGAGCAGGGCAGCCAAGCAAGTCAAGTTGGACTGCTATTAACTACAAATTTTGGGCAGCCAAGTCCCTAACTTTTAGGAGGACTGTTGGGTCCTCAAATTGTATAAATAAGAAGGCTTGGGGCCTCATTTTGGTTAGCTAGTGGAGTTAGCCATTTGATAGCCATTTGATAGCTGGTAGTTAGTCATTTTGGTTAGCTAGTTAGTCATTTTGTTTTAGCCATTAGTTAGCTAGTTTGTAACTCGATTTGTAGGCCATGGATTAGTTTTGCTTTCAGCTCTTTCTCAAGCTCTCCTTGTGGACAGTTTTGATGTAACTTTTCATTCTTGGTTAATAAAGATGGATCCAGCTTTGCACCAACTCTAAATCTCTCTTGGGAGGCTATAGTTCTTGGGGTTGGGCCCATCTCAAGCGCTCAGTACCTCCCTTGTTTATATTTATGTGTCTTTGCTGCATTCTCATAATAAAATCTGCTATTTGGATTTAAATGATGCGTTGTTGTTTAGGTTGCTTTTGATGATTAGGAAAGGTTTTTAATGTTCAGATTTGCTTGATAGGTTAATCACAAGGAATATATTCAGAAAAAGGCTACCAAGTACTTTGGATCTCACCTCCCCTTCAGTGGAATCATGAGCTGGGACCAATGTAACCTTGCTGCCAACAAAAACACTTTCTTTGCTTCACCATGCAATCATTAGTGTTTGAATCTCATTTGCAGAACTTGATATCAGTTTGGATGCATGTTTGAGTTTATAAATACTTAGTTTCATAATTGTTTCACATAGGTTTCATTTCTTGTTTTCCATTTCTGTTCATAGGTTTCATGGCACAATCATCATAGGTTAATGAATTTCTCGTTTTGATGCATAAGTCATTTGTTTCATTTGTGTTGCTCCTTCTCAAACCATTTTCTTCTTCTTCTTCTTGATCTATCCTCAAGTCCTATTTAATCTCTGTCTCACTCATTTACCCTCCAAACCTCCCATTTCCCACATAGCTCCATCTCCTTCAACTTTCGTTGACATAGCCCTTTATCTTCCAACCTACTCCCTACACTCATTTCCCATCCTATTCCTTCATCTAATTTTCCAGCTCCTGAGCCATCATCAGGTCCATCTCCATCTCACTTAGCCTCCCACACCACTCCATCATCTCCCAAAACCTCTACGGCCAATCATCCTGTAGAATTGCACAGAACATCCTGTAGAAGACTTACAGGACTATCTTGTAGAAACCTCTGAGTATCCTGTAGGATCCCCTGCAGATATCCTGCAGGAGGCCACTCACTCGGTTGTTGAGCTTCTGAATTTGAGGAACCTCTGTGGATGGATGCTAAGGATCCCTAGGGACCTCTCCTAGCCTCCCCAACCTGTCCCACGTTTTCCTTCCTTCTCCATCCCATCTGCACAACCAAACCCTGATAAGCACAAAACCACAATCATTCCACCCACTTAATGAAAAAGTACAAAAATAGGTCTTTTATGATGCAAGTAGTTTAGATCCATGCATTTTTCACTTATTAGAGGTAGTAGCAGCATTGGTAGAAGTTTCATTCACATTCTTTGCATTATAGAAGTTAGACTAGTCAAATTAGGGTTTCCTAGGCTTACATGCTTTGATTTGCTTTCAGTTCATTTTTGTCAAGTAGATTAGTCTCCTTTGAGCTAGCTTTCGTCCATCATTGATAAATCTTCTTCTGTGAGCCTATAGAAGTTGGCTTGAGCCCTAGCGGACTTGTGCCAGCTGACCAAGTGACAGCTGCGACAAGAGCTAGTACTTGTGCATATAGCACCGCCGCTTCCAAGTTTGTACGAACTATCGGGTTGATAAAATTAAGAGACAGGAAGCCCCAGGAGTTGTAGCATTATTGCTACAATACTGGGGGCTCACCACATGCCTCCCCAAATCCGCAGATTTATGCGCTCAACGATAGATCCCGTGGTTTAAAGATGCCGGAACACGTCTTGAGCCAAAAAAAAATTTGCTACTAAATGGAGATCCCACCGGCCCTAGAAAGTGCTCTGATACCACTTGTTATGCTCTTAACCTACAAATGATACCTAAATACAGAATATGCAAAGAAAAGATATCCAAAACACAGAATGGCAATGATTTTATTATTCAGAGAGTAATGTTCACTTGCCTCTTCGAGGGGGCAACCTCCAGTAGAGCAGATCTCGATTACAAAAATAAGACACGATTCTCCTCGCAGGGAGTTTCTATCCTTTATATATCACTCCTACGAGTAATACCACGGGTCAATACCGCTTATTACTAATACCATCTATCTAATACTACGGCCCATTTGCAACTAACTGTGGTTCCTTTATTAATTGTGGATTAACCACTTACAATTATTAATATGGGCTTTATTGACTCTTGACTATGACGTGGTCCCATTACATAGATAAGGGGGTTAGGGTGGGACCCTAACAGAGTTGCTGCCAATGAAGGGATAACAACTGTGGATGTCATGGTCATGGACTTCACAACTTTGCTTGAACATGCCATGGAAGTAGTGATGACCTTGCAGGAAGATCCTACCCTACAAATATTGAGTAGGAAGATCTGTGAGCTCCATCAATAGTACGACGAAGTGAGGGAGACGACGCACTCCATTGCTACAACGCAACACCTCACCAAGTTATAGGAGGAAAAGCAGATCCTTAGACAAGTGGAAGTAGCGCAGAAAAAAGAGTTAGTGCTTAAGGCATGGTTGGGTACTTGGTTGGATGAAGCCTACCTAGTCTTGGCCAATATACAAGAAAAGTCGGCAAAATTGTAGCTCACGTAGCAGAATATCAAGCAAGCCAGTAAAGGACTAGCCACAGAGCAGCTAATTGAGAAAGTGAAGAAGGGAGCCACACAGAGCGTGACTGAAGTAGCAGTTGTACATGTAGAGCTGGGGGATATTCGTAGTAAGATCATTGTGCCAGTCGAGTGACTCGAGGGTGAGTCACGACCTTTGTGTTGGGGGCCTATTGGGATGGGGTCCCCTAGGTCAATTTTGGGGCAAAAGCCCAAGTTTTGACGTAATAAGATGTAAAGTATTGGCACATTGTTGATGTGGAGTGTGAAGTTAGTTAAGAGTAAAAAAGGGTTTTTACCCTCATTCATGTAAATTCGAGTCGGTTTTGAGATCCACCCATGGTCCGCAAACCATGGGATTGTATAAATAGGTGTGTCTTAGAAAGTCTAGGGCATAATATGATTATCATGGATGTAATGGTCGATATAAGATAGATTGGGATAGAAGTCTGAGAGGAGGAAAAGGCTCTACAACTAAGTGCTTAGAGGCCCAAAGTGGTGTCTGCAATTGAGTGTGTGGACCCCTGTATCTCAGTGCGTAAGGAAGTATTGAGTCTGTAAACTTACACTGAAGATCAATAAAGAAGTCTGTTGCATAAAATCCTGTGTTTTATCTCTTTACTTAAGTTATGTATGAATGCGATATATGTTGTGGTGAATTGATGTCTTTACAAAATAATAATGTATTGATGCATGAATTTACTTGATCTGTATTATTATCTGAACACAATTAACGTTAAGTGATTACGCAAATATCATAACGCTTCTTGTTAAAGTTATTGAGCACTTAGGTAGATCTAAATAAATACTAATCTAAGGGTAATATATGGTGTGCATAAGTAGCTAATGGCCTATTCAAGGCCCGCAAGAGCTAGTTGTAAACCTTCGTGGAGGTCTAGAGGCCAATTGAGGGAAGTTACAATGATAAGTTGTAAGGGCTTAGAGATCTATGCAAAGGCATATCTATGTCACAAAAGGAAATCACACTGATCTCTAGGTGTGGAAACTTGGTTCCAACATCCCCCCATACTACTTCGGGTGAGTCTTCAGTCCACACAATGTGGATTGATGTCGAAAGGGCCAGTAGTGTAGGGATCTGTTTGCCACAACTAACTCTAAACCTGGGTCAGGACCCCATAAGTCAACAGGGACCATTGCTTCCTAAGGGGGAGAAATGATCCAGGTGGATATTGGTGGCCACTCACCTATTCCACTTGGACCCCAACCATTTTTTCTTTCATTTTTTGAGTTTTCTTAATTGTAGAATAGTTTACTAGTTTTGGCAGTCTTTTGATCCTTGAACTTCCGAAGCCATTTTGAGGCCCTAAATGATTTTTTTTTGGAAAACCACTGGTGGAAATATGAGTTTTGAACTCAATATTCGTTGTCAGCAATTTTAATCCTCAGAAATATCTTTCTAGTGAGGTACTGTGTGCATCAAACAGAGATCGTATGCCAAAGTTACGACCCCGAGAAGTTTATGTACCAACTTACCCCAATAGGGCCCATAGTTTGGCATTTCATCTCCTAGGGTTAGGCTTTTTGATGTTTGGGGTTTTCCATTGTTTCTCAATAATAAATAGGCCTTCAATCCTCATTGTAAAAGAGTTCAAGGCATGTAGCCACCACATCTCTTCTTAGAGATAAGCTACCATCACCCGAGCTAGTCTTATTTCCATTTTGTTTGTAAGTATATTTCAGTATTTGATATTAATGAGATGAAGTATTATTTCTGCTGCATCTATGTATTTATGGTTATATTTGTAATTTTTTGTGCTCATTTTTAAATCTGGATTAGTAGAGCCTATCATGATAGGATCTTCTGACTCTCAAAGGATATGGGTTTCCCACCATGCGTCAAAACATCCCTAACGCCCTCACCAGATGCATCACACTCCAGTACAAACGACCATTAAAAATTTGGCAATGCTAACACCTGAGCACTTCTCATCACCTATTTGAGTCACTCAAAGGCCTTTGCACTACATCTGTCCACTCAAACACACCTTTCTTGGTCAAATCAATGAGGGGTGGTTTCAACTGTGAAAACCCCTTCACAAACTTCTTGTAATAGGCACAAATTCCAAAACATCCTCATATCTCTATCACTCTGTTGGGCATAGGCGAATCCAATATGGCCCTGCTCTTCTCTTGGTGTGCACACACCCTGTCCTCCCCAAGGATATGTCCAAGGTATAACATCTCAGTTTGTTCAAATTCACATTAGGACACCTTGGTGCATAACTGCTTCTACTCAAGAATACGAAGCATCTCCTCCAAGTGCTTCAGGTGCTCCTCCCAAGTCCTACCATAGATCAATATTTCATTGAAGAAAACCAACAAAAACCTATAAATATGCTTGCATAACATGTGGTTCTTGCAATAATTAAAGGTAGTTGGTTCATTGGTTAGCCCTAAGGGCATCACCAAAAACTTGAAATGCCCATAATGGCATCTGAAGGTTGTCTTCAAGATGTCCTACTCCAAAACTCTTATTTGGTGGTAACCCATACATAAGTCAATATTAGAGAAGTATTTAGCTCCTATAAGCTTTTCCATCAAGTTATCTATGCATGGGATTGGTTTATGGTCCTTTGACATCCTCTTATTCAAGGCCCAATAGTTGATACACATGCATAGGGTCCCATCCTTCTTCTTCACCAACACAACTGAAAAAGTGAAGGGACTCAAACTAGGCTGATGTGCCCCCAAGGCCAAAAACTTGTGTATGGCATGCTCAATCTCATCCCTATATGCCTTGGGATATATGTATGGTGTGGTTATCACTACATGCATGCCATACTCTAGCTCTATTGTGTGCTCAAATCCCCTGTCAGGTGTCCTACATGGTGGGATATCTCTAAAAAGTTCTAGGTACCTATCCAAAATCTTTTGGATGTCTAGGTACACCAATCATAACTAAGTCCCAACCTCTGTAATCCTGAGCTCCACTGCCAAATATACATCTCCATGTCATAAGTTGGCCTCCATCCTATGTGCTGACACTATCTATGGTGGGTACAAATGCATCCCTCTCAACAACACCCACTTCCTATCTAGCCCCATGAACTCAATATCTAGCTTCTACCAATATGTAGTGACTCATCCCAAAGAGTAGAGCAACTAGAAACCCATGAAAATGTTGAAGTCTGGAACATCGATCACAAAGATGTGATTGGTCATAAAATAATTACCCATAGTCACTATCAAAATAAGGACGTATCGGGTGCACTGGATAGTCTTGTCCCCCAACACTAGGATTGAAAATCCATCAAAACTCTTAGTTTGTGTGCCTCTCTTCTACACCATCTGTGTGTCAATAAAGTTGTGGCTTGCCCAATTGTCCACCAAGAATGCCACACCTTACCCTTGCACCTTGCCTCTGATCCTCAACATGATATATTTGGGGAATCCCCTCAATGAAGTGAATGACGCCTCCACTGGGTTTGAAGAAGTCCCCATTAGGTGGTGGTGGTGCTTCTCCTCCCCCATTACCTCCAATGGTCTAGAAATCACCACCTCCTACATCATCCTCTGACTCTGCACCATCCTTTGGCTTACTATAAAAAACCTCTATATAATGGGCCTTTCCCTTAGTACACCTATGCCTAGGTTCCCATGGCTCTTCGAAAGTGTGTTGGGTATACGACCAAAGTCCCACATTGACTAGAAGTGGGGAGGATCATGGGTATATAAGGATGGACAAATATCTCCATTGGTATGAGGCCTTTTGGGGTAAGTCCAAAAGCAAATCCATGAGGGCTTAGGCCCAAAGTGGACAATATCATACCATTGTGGAGATATGTGGTGTCCAATGTCCTTACAAAGTGAAGCCGAATTTCCTCCTATGGAGGTCTCTCCTAGTCTCATCATCCAACTACCCATGCCCTTGAACATCTCTATGTATTTGGGGTCTAGTGTCTCGACCTCTTTGAGGGAAAGGGGATCATGGTGGAACTGGTGCCCTAGTATTGGGGATTGCATCCTGCAAATCCCTCTTGCGATTCACTACCTCCTGTAAAGTAGCGGGTCTGCTTTCCCTCACTAGCCCACTCAAGGGCTCAACCAAAACCTCCACGAAGGTTTAGACCCTCCTGACGTTTGACAAATCTGGCACCATCACCAACACCCTCAAGAACTCCATAATGTAATGATCGAGGTTTCCTGTTTGCTTGAGTTGATTCAACTCTCTGAAATGTGCCTTCACGTCCCTCCTGTCTAAGCACTCCATAATCCTTCATGTGAAGTCCTCATAAGAAGTCATGTTGCCATGCCCTAGGTTGGACAAACCATGGAACATCCAGTCATTTGCCTCCCCTTCCAAGTGAAAGGTAGCCATCTTGATGGCTTCCACCTCAGGCATATGGCTAAGTTAAAAATATGTATCTAAGTTCTCCACCTAATCCCTAGCCATCCACTTAGAAGAACCATAAAAATTTGGGAGGTACATCCTCCCAATGGTGTGTTACAACTTAGAATTCTATGTGCCTGAACCATTATGCACCCTTTCACTTGTCATTCTATTTGAGCTAGAAAAATTCCCTGAAAATGAGTGAAACACAAAAATCCTCCCCCATTGATTGCCACACCCAGAAGTACTTTCCCATGTGCATATCGTCCTACCTAACCTATTCACCAGATCCTGAAGGTAAAATGGTGGGAAATGTGGTTCTCTTTAGCCCACTGAAATCATGTGGGTGAGTCAAAAGGGAATGGTGGTCATATTGGTGGGAATCCCCTGAAGTATCCCTAAATAAGAAACCTTGGTGGACAGTCTTGTCCTATTTTTTCTACTTAATCTCCTCCAACATTTCTTTTTGCCCCTTTACTAGGTCATTCAAACCCTTTAAGAGAATATTGAACATTTCCTACTCTTTTCATGTTGGTTCCCCCATGATTACCTCTATTACCTCTTGTTCTAGAGTATCAATATCATGTGTAATCTCAAATCCCCTCTCCTAGGTCTTGTATATATGCCTCCTATAAGTAATGTTCTACTTGTCTTCTGTGGTCATACAATTTTCCCCATAGCTAATCCAAGAATAGTGCTCTGATACAATTGTAATATTTCTACTAGGAAATAAAAATGAGAAACAAAGAAAAATTCCACATGCAACACACAAAATTTAACATGCAATTAGACACCCACAAATTCATCCAAAAACTGCGCCAAACTGAGCCATTTTATTATATAAGAGGAGTGTACAAAACCTTTATGAAATATGTGCACTTGGGCATTCTAAATCAATCTAGACAAACCCTAGGTGAGAAATGTTGTTTCCCAGATGATAGGAAGTAATTCATCTTCAAGCTATGTGCTAGCCTTGGAAATCTACAACTACTCGCTGGAAAGAGACTGTTTTTTGACCACTATAGAGTTCTCATAAAATTCTATGGAATTAGCTTTGGGTTGTCCTCAACAAGCCCACAAAGACCCAGAAAGGGTTGGGCCTAGTTCCAACCTTCGAAATTTCCCCCAAGTACAGTGTGCTCCTCCAACAACTGGGTAATTTGAACCACCTGGAAATATTGTTTCCTAGGACCTCCAAAATGCTGAGAAAACTTCACCAATATTCTTCATATGTCCCCAAACCCTAGTTCAAGATTCCACAATGGATAACCTCTAGAAGCGACTGCAGAGGCCCTATTCCAGTCACTTTTGTGCATTCCCAAGAAAGGTAAATTCATCCTGAAGAATAGCCACTCTAATATCTTGTCAATCCTTTGCAAAAATACTGCCAGACCGCAAGGGAATCTTCTCCTAAATTCTTAGGATTATCTCTACTCTATAGCTCACTCCCATCAAGAGTGTGTGGTCCCTTCTCACACCCAGTCTGCTCCAGAGTAACATGGATTTCCCTATAGAATGCTCTTTAGAATAGATCCACAATGTAGCAAAGGCTCCCCTAGGGTGACACTCGAAGTCCACCAAAGAAGGAATTGATATTTCCCCTTAGAAATATTGTGTGTTAAACAACACTTGTAGAATTGGATCAACAATTCAAGCGTACTAGGTGAGTTTGTTTCTATAAATTTCAAAATCCCCCAAATGAAGTCTTCTTCTCCCATTTATCCTTGAGATCCACGTTCACCAAGTGGTACCCATACATCGACCCCTTTTCCCTGTCTCTCTTCCCACAAGCATGCCTTTCTCCAAGGGGCATGTATTCCTCTTGGGTGGCCCCCACTTCCCACTAGAAAACCAATTTTCCTTTATTTTTCCTATGTTGGAACCACATCAAATGAAAAATTCTATGCGGGGTCTTCCTAACCCACTCTTCCTAAGTTTATGATGGAAAAATTGCAAAATTGACAAAACTAGTAATTAATTAGTAGAATTGCTAAGTAGGTACGTCATAAAATAGATGTTGTTCCTTTTTTTTCTACTCACTACTATTTTAACCTATGAAATGTGCATGATATTATATGGAAGGTACTTTAATTTCATAGAAAATTCTAAATCATATTGAACAAGCCTTACTCTGCAGCTAGTTGGAAATCTAGGCACAACACATACACTCAAAAACATCTGATGGTTTTAAAAATTTGTTATAACACAAATAAAATTTAAAATAGACATAATGAACCATCAAATGGATGGGAAATTGAATTGAATATCTGAACTTGTACCAGAGATGAAAATTTGTGAGAGAGAAGCTACTGGAAATTCATTCTTTGTTGTCATCTTTTAGTCTTTCCCTATGAAAATCACTGCAGGTTTGCACAGGACTTCCACCTACCCATATTATTTGTAGAAAATATCAACTTTATGTCAAAATCACCGATAACATGTGTGTAATCGCTTATTAACCTACAAAAAGAGTTGGTAAATAATAATTTTTTTGTTTTTAAATTAATTGATCACAATTATACAGTGATGAGGGAAGATGGATTTGGGTTTGACCATGCCTTATTGGTCTACAAAGGTCAAGGAAGGAGATATTGGTTTGGCTGACCTTATAATATTTTTCTTTCTACCCATGCAACTTCACTCTATATTCCATGCATATGCACACACACACACACACACAAGACACAAACATATGTTTGTGTATTTATTACAGTGTGAAGCCCCTGATTGAATTACTGACATGTTCAAAGGTCAACATAGAATTCTGGGGTTTTAATTTAAGTGTAGGATGGCATCCCATGGTGAATTGAGCCATGAGATGTCAACCTTCAATAGTCCAACTTTCTTGAAAGAAGTCCACAACAATTTTAATTTTCATATATAAACTGAACACTAAGATGTAGTAACCCTTGTTGCCACATAATAGATGAATATTTACTTGGAAATTATGCTAAATAGAGTAAAGAGAGGTGGATTGGCTAGGTGGAACCATTCACTATTGAACCCAACTAGAGAAAAAATGTCTTACAACCCTTCAGCAACCTCCGGTAAAAAAACTAGAAAGAACCACAATCCATGATGATCAAAATTAATTTCCTCCTCTTTTATATATTTTCTTTGGGGATTTTCCTCCTAAACTTAATTTTGAGTAATGAGCAAGTTTCCCTCCATTTTCTCCAAGTTATCTATTGCCACTTTTTTTTTGTAAGCTTTGTCAAAATAATTCTATTAGCAAAAAAATATTACAACGAGCACAAGGGATTTTCTGATTCACCGAAAACAACCCCATGGGATAGAGACTTCATCAATGTGTACCCTATATTCCCATGGAGACATAAGTCCAGTAAGTTATTTACTAACATGATTAAATTTGACATACAATGTATAAGAGTATCAATTTTAACAACTCTTCAGCCCTTAGCAAAAAACAGAACCAATTTAATCCAACAGAAAACCAAAAACTAAGTTGACTTGAAACAAGAACATAAAGATTGACCAAGAGACCACCATAACCAGCTATCATTGCCTCTGCTAGTAACCATCAAAAACCATTTGAAGAGAAATAGGTGTTTTCATGAGGTTAGTCACCTCAGTATAAGACAGTAACCGAGCATAGGGGTGAGGAATTCCCCTAAGGAGAGACAACTGCAGGAGATACGTTGAGTGGTAGAACATTGATAATGCCAAGAGTTTATTGATCTCCCTTGATTTAGTGTTCGAGTTTGAGACAACAAATTTCTCCACCCTTGAAAGCCAGGTAACAATATCATCCAAGTTGTAGCAGATATTCCTAAGGATCTGCTTGATTCCCTCCTGCCATGAATTTTTTTTTTAGTTTCCAACCTACCTATCCCTGAGGACCATACGCATTAGAGTTTCCATCTACTAATGCGCCATTATAGAATTTAGGAAATGAAGCTTACACTTTCGAAATTTTCTCAGACCTAGAACCCACTTTAGAGAAATGCCTTGAACTTCTGAATTTGAGAAGTAAGCCCATTCCCCAAACTCCTTTGATTCAAGAATGATGATTTCCTTCTTGAACTTAGGAGGGACTGTATCAAAGAAATTGGTGAGCAATTCTCATTCAGACAAGTGACGATAGTGGGAAGAGGAACTAGTTGCACTACGTCGACGACTCGACATTCTCTACTAAGGAGCCATAAAGAAAAAGTTAGGTTTGGTTGACAATATGCATAGAATTGGAGCATTTGTGATCTAAGAGGAGAAAGAAAAATAAATACTATAGGCATTTATTTTATCTAGAGAGTAATACAAAAATAGGTTACCAATACTAAAGAACCCAAGTAAAAATATCTATCAACCCACCCAATGAAAAGCATTGTGGTTAGAGCACATATGGGATGGTAGGTGTGTAGCATCACATAATCAATCCAAACTTTGTTGAAATCCCGATGGAAAGACTAGAAAGGATAGAGAGGGCATATATTTATAGTACCAAGGGTAGTTGGTCACAAAGATTGCAATTTTGAGCCCAAATAGAGGGGATTAACAATTACTTTATTGTAGAAACCAAGGCAACGTGACCATAGAAAAACCATGCGAAAGAGAGTAAAATGAACCCAACTATATGCTTTCATAACCAAATAGAGAAAGTGCCTAGGTACTGCAGCCCGCATACCAAAACTAGGCAGATAAAATAAATTCTCATTGAGTCAAAGCCCTGAAGAGATGTAGTAGGTAGTACTTCCACCATCTCAAAAGTAGGTGCGTTTCTTGTATGGTGAAGGAATAAAAAAAAATATATGGACCCTTGCTTGATGGTCTAACATTGTGGTAACACAACCAATTTTCTATGGACAAGAAATAAGGAATGAAAGTATTCCAACGCTGAAAAAGAGTATAAAGGTAGCCCCCTTCAATAATGAAATATACTTGATGTAGAGGCGAGAGGCAATATGGTAACAAGAAAAACCATATGCCACCCCACGTACAATTTTAAGGTTGCCACCCTATTATACCATCCATGAAATTACAGTAGGGGAACGAACAGAATATACAAGAATTTAAATGACTCATTTCACTATATGTGAGGTTGAAACACAAATAGGTGTGATGTGCTACTCCTCGTTTGAAGCCCACATTCCTTCTCTGCTATGGATGACCATAAATGAGCTTTCAGTAATATCTATTAGACTCCATCCCTATGATAACCAATATCTCCACTAACAACCAATACATCCCCGCACTTAGCCGAATGTCTTATTATTCCCATATTGTGATCTCAGACGAGAATTTATCATGAGGGGACTGGGTTAGGTTAATTCTCACTTGTGAGCTAGGAAAATGCCACAGGAGGCCTATGGGTTGACAAGTGTGAGGAGTGGCATTGTTACAGGTCTATTTTGACACATCACTCTGATCATTCATATCAGTACTTTTAGGGCTCATCAAACCTTAATTCAGTTGCTACATGCCCCAGACAAGTCATCACATTGAATGCCATCATTCCTGAGAGTTCCCTGGCCTGAAGACATCCTGAAATGACTCCTTGAGGGACCAACACAGCCTTGATCAGGGGTAAATGTGCTACAGAGAAATTAGGCCCATTCAAGCCTGCTTTGCAGAGCACATAGGCCCACTTTGAGCTACACTGGGCGAGATTGAGCGAAATATTCATAGGGTTATGGGAATATTCTTTCATTCTAGATCATTCTAGAAGACTCCCACGTCTTATCCTCTCCCATGAGCTCAAAATTGGATAGGGAATGAATCAAATAACCTCCTATCCTCTCATCCCTTCCTCCATGGAAACTAACTCTCAAATTGGAAAGCCATTCAATGCCCAATTTATGACAAAACCACCTTCATTTCCTTATAAATTGAGCACTTATCATAGTGATCAGGGGCTAGACTTCGAAAAAGTTGTGAGGAGATACTATTGGTTTGAGGTTTGAGATTGTAAGAAAGTATTGTTATGTTTCTAGAGTTTTGTGCTTTTGGTGTGATGAAGGATGGAACTCAAGCTAGATGAGTGACATGGTATTGGACTTCTTTGGTTTTAACTCTCCCTTCTACTTAATAAAGTTGTTTACACATTTTCCCATATTCTTTTCTTTATGTATGATGATTATATGTGTAAATACTTTGGATTCCATTTGCTTATACTATATAGATCTCTTTCTTTGATTGGTTTTTGTCCTCTGTTTATGATTGCAGGTACTTATCGAGTGCAGTTCGAGAAGGATCGATGGGAGCTATCAACGGAGACAAAGGGCAGTGAAATATAACAAGCAGGTCCCTTGTCTTATTTATGTTCTATAGAAAAAGGTTAAACTCTTTAAATCTATTGTTCTAGGTGTAGCTACCCACCTAGGGAAATTGTGTTTATCCGTAGATGAAAAATTCCACATAACAAATTGGTGACTCTGCTGGGGAACGATCATCGTTCCGGGTGGTTTATCCTCATCCTAATACACCCTAGTAGACTTTATTTTCCTCCTTTAATCTTATTTTAGCCTTTTTGAAGTGTTTTTTGGTAAAAAATTGTGCTTGAAAGCACCTTGAATGGCCTCTCTGGCACCAGCGCGAGCTTGGTTAGGACATAGAGCACTGCAGACCACCCTTGACTTCAGGACAGTGCTCTGAAGTGCACTGTCTCCCATTCAGGGCTGCACTAATCCTCCTTAGGTAAAAAATCCCAGCTTTGACTTGATTTTTCCCAAATTTCCTTCCTTTTCTACTTGCTGAAAGATCAATGATTGTTGTCTCTGGAATAAATTTGTGTTTCCTTTTCTAGCCCTAATTTGGCCTTGAATTTTAGTGTTTCTTAAATGATTTATTTATCATTATTAATTCATTGTCAAAGTTAGCTTATAGTCTATCAATCTTTTTTCAAAATAAATTGTCGTAAAGTCTTCGTTCTTACAAAAAGATTGATTGATTGTATGTGGAGTAGTTTCCTTTTGTTCATTTCAACATTAAGGGAATTGAAAAGAAAAAATTGCATTGTGCATTGAAAATGTTTGTGTGTACTTATGGGAATAGTTTAGGGAAATTTCATTAGATGTGCTCTTTGTTCTATGATTAAAAGAATTTGATTGCTCTATCCCTATTAGCTAAGGTTTTCATTGTTCAAATGGAATGGAAAGAATGCTTATCATATTAGTTTCATTCTAGGAATTTCAAAGACATCACGTGGTGAACCTTGAAAGGCAAATTCTTAATCAATATCAACTTAAAATTAATCTCAATTAACCTAATGGGGCATTGTCACCTAACGCAAAACATTTAGAGGTTCTAGGCTAGAGACGTGTTCTAGATTCGTAAAACATATCAGATGTTGCTAAATTATCTACGATACATTCCGAGTGTGATACCTCATTCCACATACATGAGTATATCGTAGCTCATCCACATAACTTTGAGTATATAGGGTGGTGTTACTGGACGTAAAGTATAAAGGAATGCTCTCACTATGCAGTTTCGCATTAGATAATGCTAACAAGGATTAGGCCTCCACATAATTTCAATTATATATGGGATGAAAACACTAGGTTACTATTGATCCTTAGGTAACCGATTTGGCCACCTTATACACTATGATACACCAAACACAACAGTCAAGGAGTTTTCCTGCCCGTACTTCTCAGTTCACTGGGAGGTATTCTGTAGTTCACAGTTGCTTGGTAATCCTTTTGCCTAACTTAACCCTTTTCGTTTATTTATTTTTTGTAATAAAATCAATCAGAAATCATGGAGTAACATCAACCCTTACCCCGTTGTTCACGGAGGACAGTGAGTAAACTACCTCTACCACCTGAAGCTACACCTATCCGGTCAAAGTGGTCTCGTTTGACTGAATCCAGTGCATCCCAAACTTCTGGTTCTTCATCTAAATTACCAGAAACACCTATACCAGTAAGTATTGTGACTTCAATTACTCCTACAATTACTGGTACATTTGTTACTGAAGTGGAGTCTCCACAATTACCTGAGGACACTAGAAGTGAACCTAGTGAAATGGTAACCCAAGTTGTCCAACAAGAAGTTGGTTCTAAACCCAAAGTTGTTCAACAAGAAATTACTTCTGAACTTGATCCATTCAATCAAAAGTTACTTCTAAACTAGAAGTTGGTCAAGAAGCCCAACCTAAACTTGTTGTTATTTTACCAGAACACTTGGATCTTGAAGTTGAGCAATCAGAATTTGTTACCATACTAGAAGAAGATCGAACGGTACACCCTCAAATATCCGTAACTATCGAGACTTCCTCTTTACCGTAGGAACAAATATTGAAAATATGTTATGGACCTAACAATGAAGTCCTTCCACCTGGTTTGATTTCGATAGAAGAGGAACCTGAGGAAGAAATAACCAGAACTCCAGTCCATTTTGGAACTGGACTTTATCTTTATAATCATACTCCTCATTTTACTACTCCTTTTGATCTTGATTACTTTCATACACCCATTGATTCGTTAGGAAATTTATTTGGACATTTGACTATGGCAGAGTCAACATCCCAGATTGTACCATCTGTTATAGCTACGACAAAATATTCTATTGCAACCTTTTCGATGTTTACTACGACACTTGAGTCACATTTGTATGGTGTTCCGTCTGTCCCATCAGGTTACCAATCTTTAGTTGGAACCCACTCAGGTGTTGCTTCTAGTACTTGGTCTTCACCAATGTTCTCTACAGGAATTTTATCTACTTCTTCATTAACGAATACTGAACAGCTAGACCCATCAATTCAATATCAAGCTCATTCATCTGGTTACCGTCCAATGTATCCGCTTTACACTAGACTACCCCCATACGAAGAACAATATGCACAATATCCTTATCCTCCATTTTTTGGGAGGAAACCATATGTCGGTATGCTATCATCTTTAGGTAAGCCTGGAATGACTGTTTGTCAGTGGCAGCCATCAATACCCGTTCAACCTATGTACACATAGTGATTCTCATGGTAATAGGTCACAATCTACCATGCACAATAGCCTCATCCAATGGCTAGGAGAACCAATAGTATGGATCTGTAGCCTCATAGGTAACTCCTTGATTCGGATATCTAGAATACTGAGGGCTAACCCCTCTACATGATCTTGCAACTCTACCAATGTCTGGGTCAAATCCAAATCCTAGAGAACTGCTCTCCCAACATTTCTTCGTGCTGGTCCACCTGCCTCCTTTTAATGTCCCATAGGTCAAATAGTACCAACATCTGTATGCATGAGAATGATTTTAGTTTAGTCTTGAAAACATAAAAAACAAAAAATCATGTGGAAACTTAAAAATAAAAAACATTTGGTCAAAAACAATTTACCTATAGCACCCCATTGAGCACCCATTAGTTTGGATCTCCATGAAAATCCATCCTTGTGTATGGATGATCCTTAATGACAATGTGTTGTCGATTGAGCTAACTGAAGAATGCAGTAGAAAATGTGATTGATGACCAACTAGCATGTCTATCCCTCAACTCGACCCACCTCTGCATCCATGGATCTCTAAGACCAGCTACACCCAATGTTACATGCTGAGGTTACATCAATGGAATTCTCTCTAAGGTAAAAGCGATTAAGAGTGATCCATAGCTAAAATTATTCATCTTACCACTCTTTACCTTTGTCAGCTACTCTTTCAGTGAAGAAATTATGACCTCACACTGGTTGAATACAGTTGGCTCAAGACACTCCAACGCATACTGCATGTATGGTTTGTTCACCAAATGAAGTGTCACACTACCTGCCAACTTTGCAATAGTGAAAAGGATTGTTCTCAAAGTAAAACCATGTACATCCCTAATGTTTATTTTCCCATCCTTGCTAGGATATGTACCTGGCCAACAAAACTATCAAATATAGTCCCTCACTAAATCACCTCCACGAGCAAATCCTGAAAGAGAAATGGGGGCACCATGTCTCGACATACCGATAAGAAATTAAACATCATCGATCATAATAGGGACCACTTTGTCCATTATGTGAAAAGCTTGATCCATTGGATCTCATGCATGAACTAAGAACTGTAATAGTTATAATTATTTCTTCATTCCGGACAACCTGAATTATTTGAGCAACCTAGAGTTTTTGAGGGCCTCAACAGCACCTGAATCATTTAGGGCAACCATGTCTTGTTCTTCATGCTCTCTTTCTCACCAAGTAATGGACATTCTGATCCGATGAAAGCTTGAAATCAAACCATAAGCTTAGTTAGGATCCATTTCATGCAAAAAATGGGAGAAATTTTGGGCCAAATAGGTGAAACTCACACAGCATAGCCTAGTCAAGGAGACAATGCGCTACAGAGCAGGTACCCTTATATTTGGGTGCTCTATAGTGCAATTTTCGATGTGGAAAGCTGCACTGATCCTAGGGTGAAATATACTAACCCTAGGGGCCCTAAAGACCTAAAACATTAGCTTGAAACTGCAAAAAAATGACTTGAAAAGAAAAAGAAGGGGTAGATATTCTACCTAGTCTGGATGGCACATGAACTAATCCATAGAATCTCTCGCAATTAGCTACAGAATTTCAAGGTAAAAAACTGGTTCAAAGCACAAAATGAATGGTAAATATCAAATGGTGAAAATGACATGGTAAATTCTTGTTTTATGTTTATTTCATGATAATTAAATGAGTAAAATTTACTCTTTACCTATTTTTACTAATGAAACAGGTATGTTTGATCCGTTTGGTCTTGTTTGGGCATATTTATAGCTGATATAGTGAATTTGATATGCACGATCGTGAATTTTACTTTGACCACAGAGCATACTTTTATATCTTTTTCAAGCTCTGTTAAACATCGAAAAATGAACCCCCTTGGAGTCTGTTAGCCTCCTGCTCATAGCAGGTATTCACCTTTCGTGATCGACATATGTACAGGCCAAATATGTCATGCTTTGCTTACAACAATGTTCCATATTTGAAATTTTCTACTGTGGCAAAAAGGGCACAAAAGTCATTGCATGTATTCTTGAGGACCATGGACCAGGCACTATTTAAACATTTCAAACATGTCCTCTTACATCGCCTCAAAGACACCAACTGTGCACCATCTAAAGTCATATGAGCATTTGTCTACTATTTCTACTTTGCCAAAAAGAGGCCTGCTAGTATTGATAATTCAGATTTAGTTGTGGATGTCAAGTGTGCTTCCTTTGGGTGCATGTGTTCCCTCTTAAATTCTATGCTCCAGCAGTTTTGCCACTTCTTTTTGCCTGACAACAACAGTAGGAGCTAGTCCCCTAGAACCATTCTAGCCTAGCTTTAAGAAATCAATTAAAGGATTTGAAGCAACAGCGCAAGACGGAGTTGAAAGGTTTGATCCAATAAATGAATCAAGATGCTAGTAAGCAGCCTGGCACCGTGGCTGTGGTTTTAAAGAGGATTGTGAGTGAAAAAATGCAATTATTTTCTCAATCCTATTCTATATGTTTAATTCCCAAGTCATCTCTTTTCTCCTCTGTTTCATCACCTGAAGTATCTGTTGCCAAAAGTAAATCTGAAGGTTTCTCTATCAAGTGTCTAACATCTCGGGCATCAACACAAGAAATATTAGTAACTAATTCCCAGGCTCGTCCTGAAAGTGCCATGGACAGATTTAGCTCCCTTTCAGCTACCAATTCCTCTGACAGTGAAACATGTTTATTGATATATGCATGGTTCATTTTACTCTGGTTAAGAATGGCATCTGGCTGAAGACTAAGAGAAGTATAAAGTTCAGAATCCTCTATGTTGCCAGATTGTGGATTCGCCAGTCTCTGACCTCTGTTTTACAGGGGGATGCAACATGTTATAACCAACTCCTTCAAGACCTTAATGATATCGAAGCTGGATATCCTGCTCAGGAACCAGCATTGGTGATGACATTGAAAGAACTTTCTCAGGCAGTCAGAAACATTATTCCGAAGCAGAAACTGTCCTTGATGCTGCTTTAGATGAAACAGGAAAATGGGAACAAGGAGTGTTGTTGAGAACAAAAGCAAAACTGCAGATTGCACAGTCATCACCAATGAATGCCATTGAAACGTACAGGCTTCTTCTTGCTTTGGTTCAAGCACAAAGGAAGAGCTTTGGAGCTGGAAAATGCACTCCAAAGAAGCTGCTCAAGAATGCAAAAGTGTTCTAGACACAATTGAAACAGCTTTTCCTCAGGACATGCCTGAGTTGTTGGGAGACAACAAACTGTAGGAGACAGTTGGCAAGGCTGTTGAACTTCTACCATAACTGTGGAAGCAAGCAGGTCTCCAGCATGAAGCAATGGCTGCATATAGACGGGCTCTCCTTAGTCAATGGCACCTTGATGCGGATTGTTGCACAAGAATACAAAAGGAATTTGCTATTTTGTTACTTTATGGGGGGGTTGAGGCAGGTGCACCTAGTTTAGCTGCTCAGATTGATGGTTCATTTGTCCCAAAGAATAATACAGAGGAGGCTATTCTATTGCTTATGATTCTCCTAAGAAAATGTTGTCTACGCAAAATTGCGTGGGATCCTGCAGTCATGGATCACCTTACTTTTGCACTTTCTCTTTCTGGACAATCCCTTGTAATAGCAAAGCAAGTTGAAGAGGTCTTACCTGGAATTTATGCAAGGTCTGATCGATGGAATGATCTGGCTCTTTGTTATAGTGGTGCGAGGCAAAATCTGGTTGCATTAAATCTTCTAAGAAAGTCATTGAGCAAATCAAAAAAACCAAATGATTTGTCAGCATTGTTATTAGCAGCAAAGATTTGTACTGAAGATTTCCATCTTGTTGCTGAAGGAGTGGGATATGCAACAAGAGTCGTGGAGAATGCCAAAGGGGAGTTTGAACACTTAAAGGGCATTGCATATCGTTTATTAGGTCTTGCCTTGGAAAGGAAAACTAAAGCTTCATCTTCAGACTCAGAAAGAACCCGTCTGCACAGTGAAGCTTTGAAATTCTTAGAGGAAGCTATCATTTGGGAAAAACAAAACCCAGACTGGATCTTTGAATTGGGTCTTGAGTATGCTGAAAATCGTAATCTAAATCTGGCACTCCGCTATGTAAAAGAATATCTGGACTTAACTGCTGGCTCATTATTGAAAGGATGGAGGCTTTTGGCACTAATTTTATCAGCTCCTCTATTAATAAGCATCACCATAGTTCTATTCTAAGCTGTGTTCTTGGTATGAGCTTTTGGAACTGTAGTTTGGAGGTAGCAGATGGTTTGACAAAATTTATTTATGGACAACAGAAGCAAAAACGAGCAGTAGAAGCTGCTGATATTGCCTTTCTAATGCAAAGAAATTAAGCGCTTAGGGTGGCTTACATTGACATTGTGGAGAGTTTCAAAGATGGGAAAACTGATAAGGACTTCTATTCAAAACTTTTCAAAGCTGATGCAGATGGAAATGACCAGGAAATCTATTCAATCAAGTTGCCGGGGGATCCAAAGCTTGGAGAAGGAAAGCCTGAAAATCAAAATCACGCGATAATCTTCACCCGTGGAGAAGCTATTCAAACAATTGACATGAATCAAGACAACTATTTCGAGGAGGCTCTCAAAAGCAATCTTCTTGAAGAATTTCATGGTGATCATGGGCTTCGCCCCCCAACAATACTTGGTGTTCGTGAGCATGTATTTACTGGAAGTGTATCATCTTTAGCCTGGTTCATGTCTAACCAGGAAGCAAGTTTTGTGACTTTGGGTCAACGTGTCCTGGCAAATCCTCTCAAGGTCCGTATGCATTATGGACATCCAGATGTCTTTGATAGGATTTTTCATATCACACAAGGAGGCATAAGCAAGGCATCTCTTGTCATTAATATAAGTGAAGATATTTATGCAGGCTTCAACTCCACTTTGAGACAGGGAAATATCACTCATCATGAGTACATTCAGGTTGGAAAAGGACGAGATGTGGGACTTAATCAAATTGCCCTGTTTGAGGGTAAAGTTGCTGGTGGCAATGGCGAACAGGTTCTTAGCAGAGATGTATATAGACTTGGAACATTTTTTGACTTTTTCAGGATGTTGTCGTTCTACTTCACGACTGTTGGTTTTTACGTTTGTACGATGTTGACGGTCTTGACAGTCTACGTTTTTCTTTATGGTAAAGCATACCTAGCCCTATCTAGTTTGGACATTGCAATCACCGAC
Source organism: Pinus taeda (assembly GCA_000404065.3). Classification (NCBI taxonomy): domain Eukaryota; kingdom Viridiplantae; phylum Streptophyta; class Pinopsida; order Pinales; family Pinaceae; genus Pinus; species Pinus taeda. The sequence goes on along the minus strand of APFE031361763.1, from coordinate 233,493 downwards.
AAAGCTCGTTCTTTGCTTTGGAGGCAGCTCTCAATACACAGTTCCTGTTCCAAATTGGTGTATTTACTGCGATCATGGGGTTCATCTTAAAACAGGGAGTTGTCCATACAAGTGCATCAACAAAGGAAAGTCTGCAGGACATGAACCAACAGTTGATGTGTAAGGAACATGAAGTCAATGATGAACTTCAGTTGGCAAGAAAAGCAGCTATTGAGATATCGAATGAAGGTGTCCCTGCGAATAGCCAAATCGTTGTAATGAGGATAAGCTCAATTGTCCAGAAGGGACCTTCGAGACTCCTACTGGAAATGAAGAGTTAAATGTTATAGTTCATAAGAGAGAATGTATATATTCTGTCAGCAAGACAACTGGTAATGTAGGTAAGGTCATCGACCAAAAGGAAAAGGGTAAATGGATTCCATGGATGCCATGCTAGCGCAGGTACAGGGGTTTTCAGATACCAATGACGATCTCACACATCTTCATGGATTACTTAAACAAAATGAGGAAGCTCTACGAGAGCAAGGCTCTAGACTGTCGTCGTTGTTGACTCAATTGGACCCTGCCAAGCACTCTCTTGGTTATCGTTACGTCTTGGAAGCTTATTCATCTAGTTCAATTCCAAGAGAGCAGGCTGAGGGATTCATGCTGATTGCCTCCAAGTTTATCAACTCATGCTCAACAGAACAAATACGAATAGCTCCAGAAAAGTTCACTGTTCTCTGCAGGAGATTAAAGGAACAAGCTATGCAGTTGCAAGTGCCAATACAAGAAATCATTCCGCTGCGAACGGCTGTTCGGAAACTTCAGCCTTCTCCCGAGCATTTGACTCCTCTGCACCTAGACCTTTTGCTTGTATGTTTGCTGGCTAAATGCTATAAAGTTGCATTAAGCATTTTGGAGGAGGACATTTTTGAGATTGATATACCGAAGGATTTCTTATTGTATTGCTATTATGGGGGAATGTTTTTTATTAGATTGAAACGCTTCAACAAAGCCCTAGAATTTTTTTAGCATGCTATCACAGCCCCAGCTAATTGGCAAACTAAGTATGCGGAGATGCACTCTTTATGGGAAAATTATTTAAAGGACCCTTCATGCTATCCGTTTAAGGTTGTACCAGTGCTTCGAGATACAGAAAAACACGAGCTTGTCGTGAATGAGGATGATGAGAAGTTGAGAGACCTCCGTATTGAAATGGGGAAAGAGGTGTGTGACACTGTGATCGTAGCTTTGAAAGAATTAAATGAATACAATGCAAGCGGAAGATATCCAATACCAGAGGCGTGGAATAAAGCGGAGAACAGAAGGACAGCCAGCCACCGCCACAATCTAAAAAGGCAAAAAACTTATTTGTTAAATCTATGGAACCGCCTAAAGGATTCCTGGGCAGTTATTACACAGTTATCACCAAATAGCCAGCGCATCACGAGAAATGACCCATACTTAAACTCCTTTTTTATACTGCTGCCTCCAGCGCCGCTTAGATAGATATTTTCTTGCATTTATTTCAGTACAGATTAGGATAGAAGCTGTGACTCCATCATATCGATCTGAGATCTGCTTGTAATAGATATTTTTCCTATTTAAACAACGCTGTTCATTGTTCAAAGGGTGTGAGATGTTTTGATCGTTAATTTCATTTTGAGGCTTGCTGTGTACGCTCCAAGAAATTTAATAAACAGAGCTTGCTGGAACATGTGTGTTTGGACTGTTTAAACGTGGATTCGTTGGCTGAAGATTGAGATTACAGAATTCTCGTGTTTCCTCATGGACTAATAGGTTTTCTCATCTCTTTCTACAGTTGCTATGTTTTCTATATCGTATTTGTGTCATGATCTAAACTTGCAGGAAGAAAGAATAGTTCAGATCTCACTTAGCTGTGCTCTTCCCTCAATTCCTGCTTTTTCTCAATGTTTTCTTTCTAAACTAGCCTATAATATGAATTCCTCTTAGGCTCATATTTGCACTAGTTTCCTCCGTATATGGATATTGTTGTAGGAATTTCTTAATTGCTCCTATAGGATATTCATTCACGTTCCCTCTGTTAGCACGAATGAAAATTACTTAGCTGTCTTTCATTCCTTGCATCCGTTTCATCCTCATTCAAACCTAATATTATTCCTTGTGCAGCTATCCTGCTTTGTAGTCTCTTCTTTGCCAAAGAAAACACATTCTTCAGTCCACATCCTTGACTCCATGCCCAATGTTCTAAACCTTTTGCGCTTTGCATGCCAAACACTGCCTGAATTGATCATTCATCCCGCCAAACTTAAAC
>APFE031361763.1:137850-227211 GCA_000404065.3 Pinus taeda | reverse complement strand
GACTTACAGATTGAGGATAATTATGTTTATGTTTTCAAGGCAAAGACTGAAGATTTAGTTGCAGGGCTTATTACCAAAGAGGCAATTGTTTCATCTGACCAAGAAGGCCCAGAAGAAGCTATCCCACATGATGTTTTTATTGATCCTATATCAGACTACATGGAACTGCTTCTTAACTCAAGTTCTTTAGCTTGTTTTCTTCGTGAGGACCAAATACATCAGCAACGGCCTTTCTATACCACGATTTTGATCATAGGGGAACATGACCGAATAGTGCTTCCAAGTTCATTAACAATCAGTGAGCCAGTTCATCTCTTTTTACAGTTGCTTAAGTGGCTGCACTGGTTATTTGACTTCACCTGACAGCGAAGTAAGTGCTGGTTAGGATAGGTAGGTAGGATTAATAAGGCAGCCGGCAAAGGGAATTTTGCAGAGAACAACGTCAAAGACCAAGGCATACTGACCTGTTGTTCTTGACTTTTCGCAAGGAAAAGCCATCCCCAAGTGGAGCCACTGTTAGCCTCCTGCTCATAACAGGTATTCACCTTTCGTGATCGACATATGTACAGGCCAAATATGTCATGCTTTGCTTACAGCAATGTTCCATATTTGAAATTTGCTACTGTGGCAAAAAGGTCACAAAAGTCATTGCATGTATTCTTGAGGACCATGGACCAGGCACTATTTAAACATTTCAAACATGTCCTCTTACATCGCCTCAAAGACACCAACTGTGCACCATCCAAAGTCATATGAGCATTTGTCTACTATTTCTACTTTGCCGAAAAGAGGCCTGCTAGTATTGATAATTCAGATTTAGTTGTGGATGTCAAGTGTGCTTCCTTTGGGTGCATGTGTTCCCTCTTAAATTCTATGCTCCAGCAGTTTTGCCACTTCTTTTTTCCTGACAGCAATAGTAGGAGCTAGTCCCCTAGAACCATTCTAGCCTAGCTTTGAGAAATCAATTAAAGGATTTGAAGCAACAGCGCAAGACGGAGTTGAAAGGTTTGATCCAATAAATGAATCAAGATGGTAGTAAGCAGCCTGGCACCGTGGCTGTGGTTTTAAAGAGGATTGTGAGTGAAAAAATGCAATTATTTTCTCAATCCTATTCTATATGTTTAATTCCCAAGTCATCTCTTTTCTCCTCTGTTTCATCACCTGAAGTATATGTTGCCAAAAGTAAATCTGAAGGTTTCTCTATCAAGTGTCTAACATCTCGGGCATCAACACAAGAAATATTAGTAACTAATTCCCAGTCTCGTCCTGAAAGTGCCATGGAAAGATTTAACTCCCTTTCAGCTACCAATTCCTCTGACAGTGAAACATGTTTATTGATATATGCATGGTTCATTTTACTCTGGTTAAGAATGGCATCTAGCTGAAGACTAAGAGAAGTATAAAGTTCAGAATCCTCTCTGTTGCCAGATTGTGGATTCGCCAGTCTCTGACCTCTGTTTTACAAGGGGATGCAACATGTTATAACCAACTCCTTCAAGACCTTAATGATATCGAAGCTGGATATCCTGCTCAAGAACCAGCATTGGTGATGACATTGAAAGCACTTTCTCAGGCAGTCAGAAACGTTATTCCGAAGCAGAAACTATCCTTGATGCTGCTTTAGATGAAACAGGAAAATGGGAACAAGGAGTGTTGTTGAGAACAAAAGCAAAACTGCAGATTGCACAGTCATCACCAATGAATGCCATTGAAACGTACAGGCTTCTTCTTGCTTTGGTTCAAGCACAAAGGAAGAGCTTTGGAGCTGGAAAATGCACTCCAAAGAAGCTGCTCAAGAATGCAAAAGTGTTCTAGACACAATTGAAACAGCTTTTCCTCAGGACATGCCTGAGTTGTTGGGAGACAACAAACTGCAGGAGACAGTTGGCAAGGCTGTTGAACTTCTACCAGAACTGTGGAAGCAAGCAGGTCTCCAGCATGAAGCAATGGCTGCATATAGACGGGATCTCCTTAGTCAATGGCACCTTGATGCAGATTGTTGCGCAAGAATACAAAAGGAATTTGCTATTTTGTTACTTTATGGGGGGGTTGAGGCAGGTGCACCTAGTTTAGCTGCTCAGATTGATGGTTCATTTGTCCCAAAGAATAATACAGAGGAGGCTATTCTATTTCTTATGATTCTCCTAAGAAAATTTTGTCTACGCAAAATTGCGTGGGATCCTGCAGTCATGGATCACCTTACTTTTGCACTTTCTCTTTCTGGACAATCCCTTGTAATAGCAAAGCAAGTTGAAGAGGTCTTACCTGGAATTTATGCAAGGTCTGATCGATGGAATGATCTGGCTCTTTGTTATAGTGGTGCAAGGCAAAATCTGGTTGCATTAAATCTTCTAAGAAAGTCATTGAGCAAATCAAAAAAACCAAATGATTTGTCAGCATTGTTATTAGCAGCAAAGATTTGTACTGAAGATTTCCATCTTGCCGCTGAAGGAGTGGGATATGCAACAAGAGCCGTGGAAAATGCCAAAGGGGAGTTTGAACACTTAAAGGGCATTGCATATCGTTTATTAGGTCTTGCCTTGGAAAGGAAAACTAAAGCTTCATCTTCAGACTCAGAAAGAACCCGTCTGCACAGTGAAGCTTTGAAATTCTTAGAGGAAGCTATCATTTGGGAAAAACAAAACCCAGACTGGATCTTTGAATTTGGTCTTGATTATGCTGAAAATTGTAATCTAAATCTGGCACTTCGCTATGTAAAAGAATATCTGGACTTAACTGCTGGCTCATTATTGAAAGGATGGAGGCTTTTGGCACTAATTTTATCAGCTCCTCTATTAATAAGCATCACCATAGTTCTCTTCTAAGCTGTGTTCTTGGTATGAGCTTTTGGAACTATAGTTTGGAGGTAGCAGATAGTTTGACATAATTTATTTATGGACAACAGAAGCAAAAACGAGCAGCAGAAGCTGCTGATATTGCCTTTCTAATGCAAAGAAATGAAGCGCTTAGGGTGGCTTACATTGACATTGTGGAGAGTCTCAAAGATGGGAAAACTGATAAGGACTTCTATTCAAAACTTGTCAAAGCTAATGCAGATGGAAATGATAGGAAATCTATTCAATCAAGTTGCCGGGGGATCCAAAGCTTGGAGAAGGAAAGCCTGAAAATCAAAATCACGCGATAATCTTCACCCGTGGAGAAGCTATTCAAACAATTGACATGAATCAAGACAACTATTTCGAGGAGGCTCTCAAAAGAAATATTCTTGAAGAATTTCATGGTGATCATGGGCTTCGCCCCCCAACAATACTTGGTGTTCGTGAGCATGTATTTACTGGAAGTGTATCATCTTTAGCCTGGTTCATGTCTAACCAGGAAGCAAGTTTTGTGACTTTGGGTCAACGTGTCCTGGCAAATCCTCTCAAGGTCCGTATGCATTATGGACATCCAGATGTCTTTGATAGGATTTTTCATATCACACGAGGAGGCATAAGCAAGGCATCTCGTGTCATTAATATAAGTGAAGATATTTATGCAGGCTTCAACTCCACTTTGAGACAGGGAAATATCACTCATCATGAGTACATTCAGGTTGGAAAAGGACGAGATGTGGGACTTAATCAAATTGCCCTGTTTGAGGGTAAAGTTGCTGGTGGCAATGGCGAACAGGTTCTCAGCAGAGATGTTTATAGACTTGGAACATTTTTTGACTTTTTCAGGATGTTGTCGTTCTACTTCACGACTGTTGGCTTTTACGTTTGTACGATGTTGACGGTCTTGACAGTCTACGTTTTTCTTTATGGTAAAGCATACCTAGCCCTGTCTGGTTTAGATATTGCAATCACCGACAAAGCTCTTTCTTTGCTCTGGAGGCAGCTCTCAATACACAGTTCCTGTTCGAAATTGGTGTATTTACTGCGATCATGGGGTTCATCTTAAAACAGGGAGTTGTCCATACAAGTGCATCAACAAAGGAAAGTCTGCAGGACATGAACCAGCAGTTGATGTGTAAGGAACGTGAAGTCAATGATGAACTTCAGTTGGAAAGAAAAGCAGCTATTGAGATATCGAATGAAGGTGTCCCTGCGAATAGCCAAATCGTTGTAATGAGGATAAGCTCAATTGTCCAGAAGGGACCTTCGAGACTCCTGCTGGAAATGAAGAGTTAAATGTTATAGTTCATAAGAGAGAATGTATAGATTCTATCAGCAAGACAACTGGTAATGTAGGTAAGGTCATCGACCAAAAGGAAAAGGGTAAATGGATTCCATGGATGCCATGCTAGCGCAGGTACAGGGGTTTTCAGATACCAATGACGATCTCACACATCTTCATGGATTACTTAAACAAAACGAGGAAGCTCTACGAGAGCAAGGCTCTAGACTTTCGTCGTTGTTGACTCAATTGGACCCTTCCAAGCACTCTCTTGGTTATCATTACGTCTTGGAAGCCTATTCATCTAGTTCAATTCCAAGAGAGCAGGCTGAGGGATTCATGCTGATTTCCTCCAAGTTTATCAACTCATGCTCAACAGAACAAATACGAATAGCTCCAGAAAAGTTCATTGTTCTCTGCAGGAGATTAAAGGAACAAGCTATGTAGTTGCAAGTGCCAATACAGGAAATCATTCCGCTGCGAACGGCTGTTCGGAAACTTCAGCCTTCTCCCGAGCATTTGACTCCTCTGCACCCAGACCTTTTGCTTGTATGTTTGCTGGCTAAATGCTATAAAGCTACATTAAGCATTTTGGAGGAGGACATTTTTGAGATTGATATACCGAAGGATTTCTTATTGTATTGCTATTATGGGGGAATGATTTTTATTGGATTGAAACGCTTCAACAAAGCCCTAGAATTTTTTCAGCATGCTATCACAGCCCCAGCTAATTGGCAAACTAAGTATGCGGAGATGCACTCTTTATGGGAAGATTATTTAAGGGACCCTTCATGCTATCCGTTTAAGGTTGTACCAGTGCTTGGAGATACAGAAAAACACGAGCTTGTCATGAATGAGGATGATGAGAAGTTGAGAGACCTCCGTATTGAAATGGGGAAAGAGGTGTGTGACACTGTGATTGTAGCTTTGAAAGAATTAAATGAATACAATGCAAGAGGAAGATATCCAATACCAGAGGCGTGGAATAAAGCGGAGAATAGAAGGACAGCCAGCCACCGCCACAATCTAAAAAGGCAAAAAAATTATTTGTTAAATCTATGGAACCGCCTAAAGGATTCCTAGGCAGTTATTACACATTTATCACCAAATAGCCAGCGCATCACGAGAAATGACCCATACTTAAACTCCTTTTTTATACTGCTGCCTCCAGCGCCGCTTAGATAGATATTTTCTTGCATTTATTTCAGTACATATTAGGATAGAAGCTGTGACTCCATCAGATCGATCTGAGATCTGCTTGTAATAGATATTTTGCCTATTTAAACAACGTTGTTCGTTGTTCAAAGGGTGTGAGATGTTTTGATCGTTAATTTCATTTTGAGGCTTGCTGTGTACGCTCCAAGAAATTTAATAAACAGAGCTTGCTGGAACATGTGTGTTTGGACTGTTTAAACGTGGATTCATTGGCTGAAGATTGAGATTACAGAATTCTCGTGTTTCCTCATGGACTAATAAGTTTTCTCATCTCTTTCTACAGTTGCTATGTTTTCTATATCGTATTTGTGTCATGATCTAAACTTGCAGGAAGAAAGAATAGTTCAAATCTCACTTAGCTGTGCTCTGCCCTCAATCCCGCTTTTTCTCAATGTTTTCTTTCTAAACTAGCCTATAATATGAATTCCTCTTAGGCTCATATTTGCACTAGTTTCCTCAGTATATGAATATTGTTGTAGGAATTCTTAATTGCTCCTATAGGATATTCATTCACGTTCCCTATGTTAGCACGAATCAAAATTACTTAGCTGTCTTTCATTCCCTGCATCCGTTTCATCCTCATTCAAACCTGATATTATTCCTTGTGCAACTATCCTGCTCTGCAGTCTCTTCTTTGCCAAAGAAAACACATTCTTCAGTCCACATCCTTGACTCCATGCCCAATGTTCTAAACCTTTTGCACTTTGCATGCCAAACACTGCCTGAATTGATCATTCATCCCGCCAAACTTAAACAAAAAACCATGTGCATAATAACTAGCCTGAAATCATTTCCTAAACAAAGCTAAATCCCAAAGAGAGAGCCCTCTCTGACTGCTGGTAGGCTAGGGCTGGCAGTCCAAAGCTTGGTCTGTGGTTACCTCGGCCGTATCCCTTAAGGAGCCAAGGGACAACCTGAGTGTTAACAGAGTCCTCTTTAAGTTTCAGGCTCTTGAAATGTGAAAAGTTTGTGGAGTGCTTGTCCTTTTTAGCTCATTAATGGATTGGAAATGACATCTATTCAGTATAGGTTTAACCCTTTTCTGGATTGAGATAGATTATTTATGAAAAAGGAATACGTTGATTAAACATGCTCAATAGGTTCTCTCTCGTATTATTTTACACTTTTTCAGACTTTAGAGACAAATATATGAAAAATAACTTGTGGAGTTTTCTTTGTGTCCCTTTTCAAACTCTCTAAACATAAAAAGGACCGAGTTATCATTATCGTTAAACTCATTAAAACATCAAATAGCGACAAACTTTTCCATCATGACAAGACTGAGTTTCACATTCACTAGACTCGTTAAAACATCACATAACAATGTATTCACCTGAAGGGTGGAATTATAAAACAAGCATATGTTATCCTCCTCAAGCTTGATAAAACATTAAAGAGGTATTGGTCAGCAATGACTGGGGAAAATGGGAAAGGGGTAAACCACTTTATGGCAGCAAGTCGCTCTTGAACATGACACTTTCACTTCATCTTTGTGATTACTTGTGTTGGGTTATCTTCTTTATAGTTATCATACCTATGGTCTATCATACCATCCATTAATTTGATTTTGGGTCAATGCTACCAATTCATTCAGTGTTGCTGACATGTTCAAGAGAAGTCACTCAGTTAAATTCGTCCTTTGCAATACTCATAAACCTTCATTTTCATGACTGCCATTTCTAAACCTTGTTTCGCCAATTACATTCTGTCTCCAAAAATCATTACACTCATTTTGTGTCATTGATGTGGGATACATCAAGGCCCTCCTATGACGAGTCGCTTCTTGTCGACATCTGCACATTATCCAAGAAGTTGACTTCGAAACACCCTTTCATTGCCTTGTGGGTTGCATGCATCAATGTAAAGTTTCTCACTTCTGGCGATAGGTTGACATCATTAGCCTTCGACCGAAAGACTTTGTATGGTGTTCGACATCAAAACATCCATTCACACCATGCAGAATGTACTACAGTACCTTGAGTATCATTATCATTATCGGTGATTTCTCCCGCATCTGTTAATGACTTAGATCATTAGCTGGTAATCAGATGGTGTCTTCCCATGTTCAACTTCAGATCACATATTCACATGGTTAGACTCATACTTGAGTGAATGATTGAACGAGATAGAAGACCCCAGATCTAGTTTCATCCATCTGGGTTGTGATTTCAAGAGAGTACTAAATCATCTGTATGATGGATTTACATTGATGGTCATCCCATCATGGGTCTATCTATATATGACTATCCATGTACATGTAATGAAAGTTTATATGCTGAGCATGGGTATGCCTTCCCTCAACGATTCATGAAAAAATCCAAAATATCATGATGTTATGTATTGTAATTGATGCAGGTTACCATCTACTTCAGAACCTCCTCATCACATTGTAAAACATATCATTCGACATTATAATTTTCGACTTCATGCTTTAGGGGGAAACTATTACAGGTATATTTGGGCACATCACTCCCATCATTCAGATTAGTACTTTTAGGGCTCATCAAACCCTAATTCAGTTGCTACATGCCCTAGACAAGTCATCACATTGAATGCCATCATTCCTGAGATTTTCTTGGCCTGAACACATCCTGAAATGACTCCTTGAGGGACTAGCACAATCTTGGTCAGGGGTAAATGCACTACATAGCACTTAGGCCCATTCAAGCCTACTTTGCAGAGCACCTAGGCCCACTTTGACTTGCGCTGGGAGAGATTGACCAAAGACTTCATAGTGTTGGGGATATTCTTTAATTCTAGACCATTCTAGAAGATTCCCACCTCTTATCCTCTCCTATGAGCTCAAAATTAGATAGGGAATGAATCAAATAACCTCCTACCCTCTCATCGCTTCCTCCATGGAAACTAAATCCCAAGTTGGAAAGCCATTCAATGCCCAATTTATGACAAAACCACCTCCATTTCCCTATAAATTGTGCACTCATCATAGTGATCAAGGGTTGGACTTTGAATAATTTGTGAGGAGATAATGTTGGTTTGAGGTTTGAGATTGTAAGCAAGTATTGTTATGCTACCAGAGTGTTGTGCTTTTGGTGTGATGAAGGATGGAACTCAAGCTGGATGAGTGACATGCGATCGAACTTCTTTGGTTGTAACTCTTCCTTCTACTTAATAAATTTGTTTACACCTTTTCCCATATTCTTGTCTTTATGTAGGATGATTATATGTGTTAATGATTTTGATTCCATTTTCTTAGAGTAGATAGATATCTTGCTTTTCTTGGTTTTTGTCCTCTGTTTATGATTTCATGTACTTATCGAGCAGATTCAGTTCAAGAAGGAGCGATGAGAGCTATTCAAAGGAGAAAAGGGAGGTGAAATATAAAAAGTAGGTCCCTTGTCTTATTGATATTCTATATAAAAAGGTTGAAATCTTTAAATCTGTTGTTCTAGGTGTATCTACCCACCTAGGGAAATTGTGTTTATCCATAGATGCAAAATTCCACATAATAGGCATGCCCCCTATTAGGTCCCTATAATACTAGTGATTCCCCCATTAATATTGTCATTTTATCCCTTATTGTTATTTTTGTGCCCCTATTGTCCCCATATTGTTATTATTGTGCCCCATAGAAGCCCACTATTGTTATTGTTGTCCCCTTATATTGTTATTGTTATGTCGACTTTGATTATATTGTGACCCCTTAGACTCCTATATATAGAAATGAGGTTTTGTCATTTGTATCATACAATAATTGTTCATTTATGTAATGTAAAGGAGGTTTTCCCCTCGAATAGGCTGATTCTGAAGTCATTGATATATATCTTCTATATTTTTGTGAGCTGGTTTCTTAACATTTGGTATTAGAGCTTTGGATTCTAGGGTTTTTTTGCTCCAAACAGGTCATCGTGGAATTTTCACTATAACGTTTTCTCTACGAAGTTTTAGAAGCTAAAAAGAAATAACCATTTGAGATGAAATCATTCTAAACCTCAAGGCCACATTTCAGATCTTGTCTCACTATATTTCCAAATATATGATCTGAGGAAGTTAGTGTTTTTGCAGACTCCTGAATTACATTACAAACAGGCGACCTTGGGAAAATCGTCACAAATTTCTCTTTGAGCATCAGAATGAAATTTCGCAAGAATTTATAGAAAGAGGACATACTTTAGCTTTTTTGTGTATATTTTTTAGATCTGAAGTTTGAAACAGTGACACCTGTCACGTTGTACAAGTTCACTCTATTGAAAACTTATATAATCAGGTCATCTTGGGAGATTGGGCATAAATCTTTATTGGAGAATCCAATTTTGATAAGACTATTGGCATTGTAAAGAGGACTCAGAGGGTTACTGCAGGAAGAAAATTCATACCTTGGATATATGCAATTATTGAGATGCAACAGATTCAATATCAAGCTTCTACTAAGCGAAAAGAATGTGTTTAGTCTTTTTAAAATTTTGCATAAGTTTGGGCTGAAAAATCAGTTTGAGTTAAAAGGGAATAGCGAAGCATAATGATAATTAATTTATGCCCCGAAGAAATAGAATGGAAACACCTAGTAAGAAACCTGAAAGGGGAATACAAATTGGAGCTTCCTATAGCTTCCTAAGTGCACCCAGTTTTCCATGTTTCATGCTTAAAGAAGGTTATTCATGACAAGCTCCCAGTTCAAACAATATTGCCAAAACTTGATGAGGAAGGAAAAAGCATATTGGAACCTAAAGAAGTCACAGAAACAAAAACTCGACAACTATGAAATTGATCAATTTCAGATCATCTCGTCAAGGTGAAGAACTTACCCACTGAATATTCGACATGGGAGGATTAGAATTTTATATGGAAGCATCTAGAACTAGTCAAGTGTTGATGACAACACCATTTTGAAGGAGAGGGGCATGGTAGGTCCCTATAATACTAGTGATTACCCCATTACTATTGTCATTGTAGCCCTTATTATTATTGTTGTGCCCTTATATTATTATTGTTATGTTGGCTTTGATTATATTGTGACCCCTTAGACTCATATATATAGAAAGGAGATTTTGTCATTTGTATCATCCAAGAATTATTCATTTATGTAATGTAAAGGAGGCTTCCCCCTCGAAGAGGCTAATTCTGAAGTCACTGATCTATCTTTTCTATCTTTTTATGAGCGGATTTCGTAACACCCCCCAACAAGCACCATCTCTTCCCCCATTCACTTCATTCACATGGTAATCATGTGTTAGGCACTCTTTGTAGACACCTTAAATTTCACCCCCATTCACTTGAGTAACATAAAATAATGGGTTTCTTCTAAAGCTTCTTAGGGCCGAGCTTGAATCCATGGTAGGCTTATAATGGATGGGAATAAAAATTACACATACAATATAAAAGTAAAATAGTCTATGTTGGGTATTTCAACAGTGTGATTATTTATAATTTACAAGAGGTTTCATGCTAGGATTAGGTGATTAGGTGTTTTTGGATGTTTTTAAGCATTTGTGTATGTTATGATTCCAAGGTGGTATGTGTGAGGTTAAATGTGTATGATATGGTTATGAGGGGGAATATTTAGGGTTGAATGTATACGTAATAGGGTTTTCTAAAAGAATAAGGGTCACATGCAATGTGTGAATAGGTATATATATAGGGACTATGTAGGCATTATCAAGGAAAACTAATTTCAGATGTATGAATATATTTGGATATTTTGAGGAGGTTCTCTTATTTTTCAAGGAGTAATTTTCAAATCTATCTCTCTTACTATATTGGAGTTTTGTTGCATGTTTACATTTGTGTACAAGGTGCATATTTCTAGTTTTTATGTATCTATATCATAACATTTGGAATCAAAGATATGATCTTAGATTTTTGTAGCTTCAACAAAGTCGTCTTGACATTTTTCTACAACGAAAGTTTGAAAAGATAAAGATAAAATATTGAATTACAAATGATCAAAATTTAGATTAAATTCAATATAATTATGGAGATATATTTCATAAAATCTAGGGTTTGTGGTTGGTCTTAAAATCCATTGAAGTGAGTCATCTTAATGTTTCTATTTTTTTTTTAATTTGTTCAAATGTGAACTTTTAAGGAGATGAGAGTTAAATATTGAATTACACATGGTTGAAATTTCAATTTCTGGTTTGTTACACTTTTAGGGATATGGATTATGGAAGTTATGGTTTTTGATTAATATTCAAATTAATTTTCACTAATTGCTTTTATTTCTTCTATAAGTTATTTTCTTAGGAGTTTCAAAGAGAAAAAAATTCAGAAGATTAAGAAGAAATATATATTTATGAATGGTCAAAATTTTAAATTCTAGCTCGTTATGATTTCAAGGGTATAATCAATTATTTGAGTCATTTTGATATGCTCATATATATATATAGAGAGAGATTTCCGAATGAATTTTTTGAGACATTTTGAAGCATCTTAGATAATGTTTTCAGAATATGTATAAAAATTTGTATAGATGGAACATTTTAAATGCTTTATCTTTTTTAAAGGTTTAAAAAATAGTTAAATTTTTGAAAATTTATCATAACATTGTTGTGACATCAATTTCAATTAGACTTAGAATGACATATTTTGAAATAGGATTTTAAAGGTATGTTAATTTCAAAATATAATATATTTTGGTTGTGGTGTTTTTTTTAAGTGATTCAAAAGCAATTTAAAGTGAAAACATAGAAACAACATCCTTTCAAATAGGTTTCTAATTTTCTTTTATCTAAAATTCTTCAGTGTAAAAAAATCTATATTAAAAAAAATCACAATGAGCCTACCAAAATGACTCAAATGAAATATAATTCAAACACATTGACAAACTCTAACTTCCAATAATTATATTCCTAAAATTATAATGAATTAGAATTTAAAATTTTGACCACTTAAAAATATATATTTCTTCTCAATTTTCTCAAAATTATACTCTTTGAAACCTCCCGGAAGGCAAGTAATAGAAAAAATAAAATTGACTACTGAAAATTAATTTGAAGATTAGTCACAAACCAAGACTTCCATAATCCATATCCCTAAAATTGTAAGAAACCAAAACTTGATATTTTAACCATAAGTAATTATATTTAACCCTTGTTTAAAAAAAATATAGCAACATCAAGATGACTTGTTTGAAATTAATTTAATACCAAAAACAAACCCTAATTTTTATAGAAAATATCTTCATAAGTATAGTGAATCATAATTTAAATTTTGACAATTTGTATTTCTTGGGCGAAACCCTAACCCTTGAAACTCGCAAATTACAGTAACTAACAGATAACAGATCCAAACTCTTCGCTAATTGTTCTAAACATTCATAACATTATGTAATTAAACAAATCTACTACTTTCACACATCCATTAAGTATGTTTCATGATAAATTACAATAAACAGAGAGAATACAAAGTAAATTCAAAAGTAATCATGAACACACAGATACAAAGATATTTCTCCAAAAAAACCTTTATTATGCTCAGATCTTCAATTACAGACTCTTTTTACCCAGCGCACACAACTAAAGGGGCTCGCACACTCAGCTGCAGAATTACCAAGGTATTTGCGAACTCAAGTACATGAGTCTTCCCCTTCGCCTAAGTACAAAGAATTGACTTCTCTTACTTAGATCGATTACCCATACATAGAATTGATTTTTCTTTTCATGACTCTCTATGACGCCTTTATAGTATTCTTGATTACAATACCATGTTTCTCAAACCATGGGTGGGTCACAAAACATCTTAACTCCAAAATAAACTAAGGGGATTTGACCTTCCTAAAGCCCCTTTGACTCCTATCAACCTTCACGATCCGCTCCTCAAAATGCGGAGACTTTACAAAAATAACAAAAACTATTACAAAATTGACCCCAAGGGTTCCCATCCCAACAAGCCCCTAACACAAAGTCATGATTCATCCCGTGTCACTCTATTGATGTTGCCTTGATCTTTTCCTGTAGACTTCTGAATTCTATCTTTAACGCTTGAAGGTCAGATGTTCCTTGCGCAATGGCCTGAGGAACTTACTCAACCAATTTTTCAGTAGTTGGACCTTCGACTGCAAGGCCCATGGTTCTCTGCGTCTTTTGCATAGACTTCAACTTTCTCTGCATTGTTTGTGTCAATTGGCTGGCCTCATCTGCCCAAGGCTGCATTTGTGAAGATATGATGGATTCCTTCTGATGAATCTCATCAATATTGATCTGGATGAGCTTTCCCTCCTGTAATCTGGTGAACCATTTTACAGGTGCTAATGTGCTAATGTCTGCGTTGTAGATTTGATCTCGTCAAACTGCCTCTGCTTTCCTCGGATATCTGTTTCGATTTTCTACAAAGTTGGATCCTCCTACAATGAGGTCCATAGTTCCATGGCTTGTTCAAACAACTAGGTGTAGTCCTTAAATGCAACTTCTAGTGTATCCATCTCTTCTATAATAGAATCCTCGCGTTGCTCTCTAACTTCTGGAGGAGTGGTTGGATGCAACTTAAGTTGAAGCTCTGATATCTGTAGCTGCAGCTCAAAACAAGCTTTGCCAATATCCTCCTTTGATTCCTTTATAGCAGTAGCTAGCTTCTAAAATTTTTCAACAGAGGCCGCTTCTGCTAGAATCTAGAGCTCAGGAAGCTCACTGCAGGCCCGCGATATTGCTACCTCGAGCTACTAACTATGTGCAATAACTTATTCACATTCCTTAAGGGCCTACTCCTTTTCCTCGAACATCTGCTAGTTGTTGGTTTTTACTTCGATGATGACTACAAATGTGTGTTGTTCCTGAACTCTAAGCTCATCTGATACCCCTTGACGTAGCTCGTGCAGTGTATGAATAGGGAGTTCCACAAGGTTCAGAATTAAATCCTTAAGATGTAATAGGCACACCCTGTCTTCTGATGTCTCAACATGCAGGGACCCCTATGGTAATCACCCTATGCAGAGGTACATGGTGAGCCTGGATGCTAAGGTTGACCCAATCACTTAATTCAGGTTCACTTGTCCAATGCTCACTTGAATAATTCCTGTATGGACCTGCAATTACCTCAGGCCCTGCTACACCTTGTCTAGTATTTGATGATACTGGTCCTCAATGTGGCTCCAAATATTTTCTATTATTCCGTGGACCACATCATCAATCTCATCTAGGTCAAACTCTATGAGGAACAAAGGTGTCATGCGCGTAGACTTGTCATATTTCTACATCTTGCGCAGTCCCGTGGAACTTCATTTCTACTTCTTTTTTAAAATGAAGGGGGAATCCAAGCCTACACCCCTTCCTCTTCACCCTTTATTTCTCCCTCTACCTTGGTTCAATCCATGTTAGACTCGCTGAGGTCATTAGTGGCCTACGATGTGGTGGTAGTTTTGTCTTTTGGTGCTTCTGTCTCTTTGGCAGAGACATTCTCTTTTGTTGCTTCTTTCTCCTTTGTAGAAGTGTCCTTATGCTACATGACATTTTCCTTTGCAGAAGCCTCCTTTTGCTATGTGAAATTTTCCTTTTCTGCAACCTTTCCCTTCAATGAAGCCTTCTGTGCTTCCTTCTTCTTCTCTTTCACTACTGCCATCGCAAGTGTGGTTTTCTTTGCTTCACCTTCAGCAGCCTTACTACCTATCGCACCCATATCAAATGGGGTGAGCCAGTTTGTTGGCCATTTACTAACGACACCCATAATGTCATATTTGGAGAGCAAGTGTGGCAACTTGTTCCATGTGCCTCTAGCATCCTTCTTCCCATGGATATGAAGATTATGAAAATATTCCTTGAAATCAACAACATTGGCATACTACGCATGCAAGCTAGGTGACAGTTGTGGCTGTTGGTTAATCACTGTTAGGGCCTAAATATACCTCAGGCTAAGAAAGGTAGGTCTAGGGTAACATCAAACCACACTTAACCTGGTAGCTAGCCCTACCAAGTCGGGAGAGGGCTCTCTCCTTGTCAATCTCAATGAAAATTTATCAAGGGAGGCTTGAGATGACTGATATAAAAACTAATTTTAGGCTAGGTGTGTTTGCTCAGAGGAAATTGATTGATTTTAATGGTTGGTTGCTGGATCAGATAGGGAAGGCAGCTTTGGGTCCGGGAAATGAACACAAATTTGCAGAGGTTTTCGTGGGGTGAGGTAGGCAAGTGTTTTAGCACGTTGAAATGAGTGTAATAGTGAGTCTAAATACTGGTGAGGAGTTGGAGAGGGCACGCAAGTGTCACGAGTCCTCTTCAAATAGTAGAAAACATATAAAACTAAATAAACCTCAAGGTAGATCACTGAAACACCAACTAATTCCACCTTTCAAACTTGATTCATTTAGCTATGCAGAAAGAGAGAGATGATGGCACACATAAACATAAGATCAACTGAATTATAGAGAAGAAAACAATGCTAATTCACATTACCACAAGAATCCCACAAAATGTTGCAAAACCCTGGTTTATTTCCTTGCCAAACTGTAGAAGTGATGTACAAAGTAGCTCAATGCCTCCACAAGAGTCCAACCTTGACAAATGACTAAGAAAGTACAAGATATATGCATCAAACCACACATTTTAACCATCAGGGGTCGAATCCATGAGTCAAGGAGCTGTCGTAACAAGATCTAAACTAGGAACTGAAAAATAAGTTGTGGAACAACTTGCCTCTAAAACTAAGGAAACTAATTCATTCCCCTCAAAACCACCTAAAACTGATGTATCTACCTCCTTAAGTAAATTTTCATCATTTTTACATAAATTTACATCATATTACATCATGAATTTGACCATGAGAGAGAAAAATTCAAACTAGAAGAAAACTAGGCGAAAATTTCAGTTTTTGAGCAAAATTGGCAAAAATTTCCTTGATGCGCAGCACGATCTGCTTGATGCATATCGCCTTTTCCAAGCTCATTTTGAAGGCCTTACCCTTCACCAAATTTTCTCCTAGATGTCTTGTCGGAAAGGTATATCTATCTACTTTCTAGGACAAGTGGAATTTTTTAATTTGGTGTCCATTTGCCCCTCCAAAAATCAGTTTTCCAAAGACTGCTTCCTATGGGTCCAAACAGTGGCAGAGAGGGCATTTTTGAGGTGTTTTTTGCCTTTTAGGTGACCCAGATCTCCTCCAAAATTCATGAAATTTTCTGGGTTTTCATATTTTTTCATGAGGAATCTGAAAATGTAAGACATTCCTCAAAATTCATTACCATCTCAATGCGCAGTGCCAGTGGCGCTGTGCATCAGAGGGAAATTTCTGTGTTTTACAATTAAAAATTAGGAAATGACAAAAAGTTCTCCAAAATTCTTCAAAATTGGCAAGAAGCAAGCTTATAAGTTTCTTTTATGGGCCAAGGAAGATTCCTCTAAGATTCTAAGTTTGTCTTGCTCCTTTTTGGCTTTTAAGGCTCTCCTTAGCTTGGCTTTTAGGCTTCTTATTCTTGTCTTGCAG
The DNA here is from genome assembly GCA_000404065.3 of Pinus taeda. Lineage (NCBI taxonomy): Eukaryota > Viridiplantae > Streptophyta > Pinopsida > Pinales > Pinaceae > Pinus > Pinus taeda. Next base: position 210,510 of record APFE031361763.1, on the reverse strand, counting down.
ATTTTGTTCCGGGCCAAATAGTGATAGGCCATGTGGTGCAACATGTTATTCTCCTTATTAGCCTTATCAAGAAGCTTCTCAAGGTGGATATTCACTCTTTCCAACCATGATTCTCAGTCAACCTCTATTTCTTGCTCTAGTGAAGTCAACTTGACTTTCCTTCTTTTTGCCATTTGTCAGTTTTCCTTTTGGTTTGCAGCTCCATAATTGTTTTTTTTTCCTCCAATTTCTTTTTCTACTTCTCAAGGTAATTAGTGATCCATTTAGCCCTCCCAAGTTCAAGTGATAAGGCTTGGATCTCAACTTATTTCTCCTTGATGATCACATCCTTGAGCCTTGAGCTTTGGGAGCCCAAATCAGTGTCCTCTTCCTCAATCAAAATGAAATCCCTGTCTTGGCTTTTAGAAGGCCCTGCATCATGCAATGGTTGCTTTCCTCTGTGTTGTACTTGCTCTGCTGAAGAAGAAGGTAAAGCCCCTTCCACCCCAAGTGAAAAAAACATTTTCCTGTTGTCCGTTGAAGAGAACGAGACGCCTTCCACCCCTAGTCAAGATAATACTCGTTTGGAAGCTGCAAAAAAGCATTCGTGTCCCCTTTTCATAAGTTATAAACACAGGAGTGTGAGCCTCTTCAGTTCTACTTTCATGCTCTCATTGTTGCCCGGAAGGTCCAGCTTCCTCTTGAGGTTCTGTAAAAATTTGAGGCCCCTTGAAAATCTCATGGGCAATGATGTTTTCCCATGGCACTCCCAACTGAGTGAGCTGATGCAAAACAACAATCTTGATGACAACAAAGTGATAAATGCTATTAAGCTGCTGTGGGATGGTTTCCTCTTTGCAAGCACATTCATCCTCTCTATGTTTTTGCAAATGAAGTATGGTATACTCATCATTCTAACCCTAGTAAAATGTATGAGCAATCTGATGTGATAGGCATAAAGTCTGGAGGACCTTCCCTCACATGTGAAGTATTTAATGATGAGTTTCATTAATGGCACATACCGGTCCTCCAAAAACTTAAAAGGAAACACCCTACCCAATTGACTATGATATTTGGCTTTAATGTAGGGTTCATAGTTCTGTTTGGTGATGTTTTATCTTTTGTTCCATTTTTCCCCCACATATAGCATCCTAGTTTCTTCTGCAATAATGGCTAGTGAAAGAGTGAAATTGATGCCAGCAAGCTGTACCGTATTGTCCTCCATGTTGATGACAAATTACCTAGACAATTTATGGTAATACTTAACCCTCTCAACTAGCTCACGAAACTCAAAGAAAGATTGATATCTGAAACAAGTGGTGACAAGAGGGCATGCAAGAAGTTCAACAATGCTAATAGGCTCCTCTTTGATTATTTTCCCACCCTTGTGAGGTCTCCTAGGTTGTACATTCCTATCCCCTGAACTGCCACTTTTTGTTTCTTCCTCATAGCTTGAGTCACTGTTTCTTGCCATAGTGCTTGTCTTAGGAAAATGATGAGATGAAGGTATGATGCAAATGGTGATGAAAAGGACAATGGTGATGAGTATGAAGAGATTTTACTCTTGGGAAATGAAATTGGGGAATGAAGGGAATGGTTTTGGGAAATTAGGGTTTAGTGAGGGATTTAGGGTTTGATGAGGGAAATAGTTGATTTAGGGGAGCGAGATATGGGAAAATGGGATAAATGGAGTGTATTAAGGTAGTAAAAGAGTGAAAATGGGTTTGATGATGTTTTGTGAAGATGGGATGAAAATTGCACAATAGATTGGCAACAATGAAGAAAAACTAGGGTTTCATTTTCCACATGCAAGATTATATGAAAAACACCAATGTGACCTCAAATTCAACCTTAGGAGGATGATTACTTACTTGTAGAATGCAAATATAGCAAATTTGAGGGTTATGGCATCATTTGGGATGATTTAGAATAATCTGGACTGATGTGCACCACATTGGGCCCAATGCGTAGTGCCCTCCTCAGGTGCGGTGCCAGTTCAAAACTACACTATAGTTCTGCCTCTGATGTGCATCACATGCTTGATGCGTAGTGCATTGCCTCTGTTGCATAGTGTCAAGGCAAGTTGCCTTGAAAAACAGGGCTTTTGTCTCCTTGGCTCCCAAATCACGTTTTTTGCTCTCCAAGAGTGTTTTTCCACAATGAAATGATAAAGAGGACCTCTTTCACTTTAAATATGAATGACTTAAATTTTTTACTCATCCTAAACCCATTTTTCTAATGTCAAAGTCACTTTTGGTTTTGCACTCTATTTCTCCATTGAAATTGACTATTCTTAATCATTTGATAAACTGATGCATTGATGCTTGTGTTTTTGCTTGCAGTGGCTGGAGTTGGCAAGGTGAGCTAGGGAAGCAGCTATGAACATATTACATATGGAAAAACTTATAATTACATAAAATTTTGTACATAGAAATACAAACTTTGTTTTCACCTTAAAACAGATTTTTGAGGTAGAAACCACTTATTAATTATATCATCATTGACATTTTGATTTTGTGAACTTATTAGACCTCCTCATGTGCCTGCTGACCCTTTATTGAGCTTTTTGCTGACCATGGTGATAAACCCTAGACCTAATGAGACCTAAAACCCTAAAACTGATTTTTGCAAATGTAATGACAAAATATGACTATACATGACCTGAACATATAAAAATAGGTCAGCAAGTAAATACCATGAGGGAAATTTGATAATGAACTACTACCATCAGTTGATCCATGACCTATGGAATGCAGCTGATCGGATGAGACACCTAAAATGCATGAAAAAAGAGAATTCGATCACTAATGGAGGGATGAAGATACCAACACTAACATTGGCTCCAATGGGGATGGTAGCTCCTAGGAGGTGCCAAGAACTATATATCTCTGGAAAGTAGACAGTGCCTCTTCCATTGGGCTAAATGGAATCAATAACTTCAGCAAACTAAAACCAATATCTTGACTCAAAACTGACTCAATGACAAGATCAAAAACTGACTCAAACAACCCACACTAAATAACCAAAAACTGAAATTAGACCTTCAGTTTTATAGCCTTCACTTCCGGCCCCAAACTGAATGAATGACGACAGTACACACTTTGCAATGAAGGAAATAAAATGGTATGTACACTGACAAATTATGACAGCAGAGAATTTCTCAAAGATAATACCATTTCAACAGCCAACCGTTGACCGACCCTTCTAGACAATCTTCCCCGTTCATTTCTTTGAGGAGAAAAGAATTTTGACCTCAATATGTAGCAATTCTATATGGTCCCTTCCACAAATTCTGGAACTTTCTGTGCTTGCCTTTGTTCTCGTTTCTAGCATCCCACTTTAGCACTATGTCTTCAATCTAAAACTTATCTGCCTTTGCCTTACGATCATAGATTTTCTTGATTCTCTCTTGCAGCCTGAAGGTATTCTGAAAAACCTCCTCTCTTGTCTACTGTAAACGGATCATTTGGTTTATTCTTTGCTGAAGATGATCCTCCTCGCTGCCAGCTTCCTACAGAAGTTTTACAATCAAGACTGCGAGAGATGTCGGGAACACCGTGTCAATACCATATACTATTTCGAATAGAGACATGCCAATTGACATCTTCTGACTTACTCTATCCGCACATAGTGCATTAACTAACTTCTTGTGCCAGCTCTTTTTGTTTGTTTCCAGCAGCTTTTTGATGATGTTGACCAATGATTTGTTCGAAGATTCAGCCAATCCGTTACCTTGCGGATAGTATGTAGTAGAATGCCCCAAGGTAATTTGATATTTATTACAAAAATCAATCATCTTTTTGGATTTGAAAGCTGCTGCATTATCTGTAATCAGCTTGTTAGGACAACCAAAATGTGACAAAATATTATTTTCGAGAAACTGAATTATTACTGCATTTGTGGCCTGCCGAATGGGGATTGCATCAATCCATTTTGTAAAATAATCCGTCACTGTTAAGATCAACTTATGTTGATCTGAAGATGTGGGATGAATCTCTCCAATAAAATCTAGGCCCCACTGTTGAAATGGAGTACTTACTTCAACTGTCTTGAGAGGTAGAGGCTGCAATTTTCTCCTTCCGTGAAAAATTTGGCATTCGTGACAGCTTGTAACAGTCTTATAAACATCAACAAAGAGGGTAGGCCAATAGTACCCTGCTCTCAAAATTTTATTTGTCGTCATCTTCCAAAATAGGTGACCTCCACAATCTCCCTTGTGAAAATCATCCATGACCTGTTTTGCTTCCTCCTCAACCAAACAATTCAGCAACATACCTCCGAGATCTTTCCAATACAATGCATTATTCATAATACAAAATTTAGCAGCCCTTAATTTCAGAGTTCTACTTTTATTTCTAGTCATCCCGGTGGCAGTGAAAGGTGCTAGAGCACATATACAATATCTGAATACCAAGGAGAATGGAGAAAAATTTCTGATACCTGAATGAGTGAGTTGTCTTCATCTTCTTCAGACATAGCAACAATCAAGTCTATGTCCAAGGCATGCAAATTAGACTCCGCCATCATTTTTTCTAGACCCTGCCCCTTGATGAGCTTTGTTGGCTTTATCTCCAAGTCATATTCTAACAAAGTTGTGATCCATTTGCTTCGCCTCCCTTCCAGATCTATTCGTACCAAAACATCTTTGATGGCTACGTTAGGGACATAAGCGAGAATATGAAAGTGGAGAATATATACCTGGAAATCTTTCAAAGCTTTCACCAAGGCAAGAGCTTTCTTTTCAATAATGTTATATATTTTTTTTTAAGTATGGCAGTTTTACGCAGTGCATTATATTAGATATCATTTTGGGATTCAACTGCGTTAAGTAAGTCATTCACGTATGACCATTTCCATGAGAGATAGTCTTATATTTTAAGGCTGCATCTCTTATTGTCCTACTGAAAAAGGAAATTGGCTTCTCAAGCTAGTTTCTTTTCTCCATAAGAACCGCTGCCATACTATGCTCTGAGGCGAATGAAAATAAAAAGAAATCTTGGGAATAATCTAGGCTGATTAAAATCGGAGTTGAAGAAAGAGCCAACTTTACTAGGTTGAAAGACTTTATGGCTTCTTCAGTCCACTTTACCACACTATCTTTCTTCAACATGTTTGTAATTTCCCTCAAATGTTCAGCTAGATTTGGCACAAAACGACCTAAGAAGTTCATCTTATCGTTGAATTCTTGGATCTCCTTTTTACTATGAGGAAAATCAATTTTATGAATGGCTTCCACTTGGCAAGATCGATGCGGATGCCCTCCTTGGATATTATGTGACCAATAAGCTTCCCTTCATCCATAGAAAACAAGCTCCTTTTGGGATTAAGAGATATGCCATACTTTCTACAACATTAATTTTTTTTCTTCAAATGATAGAGATGCTCCTCATTTGAATTGGAAAAAACTGTCAAATCATCAAGATACACTACTAAAAATACATCTTTCTCATTTGCAAAGGCGATATCCATAGCCTGCTGAAAATTTGTGCTAGCATTCTTTAAACCAAATGGCATCTTGGCATAGTGGAAAGTCCCCCACGGAGTGGTGAATGTTGTTTTGTCCCTATCATCCTCATGGACCAAAATTTGATTGTATCTGGAATACCCATCGAGTAGCGACATACGTGATGCCCCAACTACTCTTTGGAGTATGTGGTCCATTTTTGGAAATGGATAATTATCTTTCAATGACACCTTATTCAAATTTTTGAAATAAATGCATAATATAATCTCACCTGTCTTTTTCTACATGGGCACCAAATTGGAAATCCATTTTGAAAATCTTATTGGAACGATTATACCAGCCTTGTATAATCGATTCACCTCCTTCTCTATTGATGGCAGCAACTTTGATTAATCCTTCTCAATTTTTGGTGAAATGGCTTGTTGATTGGCTTGATTGGAATGATGTGCTTAGTTATACATTTATTGTACTCCTTCAAATCTGTATAGTCCCATGCAAATACATCAGTAAATGAAGACAATAAACTAATGTATTTTTCCTTTACCTGAGCAGGTAATGCCTTTGACAACTTCACCATCTTTGGATTTTCTATTGTTCCGATATTCACATCTTCAACTCCCTTCTTGGTCGGCATTAAACTTGGCTTTCAGGCTACATCATCTTGGTCAAATAATTCCTCTAAAGGTATAAGGCCTTTAGGGACAACATTGTCCTTCAACTGCAAAACTTCCATCTGATTTACTTCCATGCCTGGTTCACCATCATCTTGCTCGCCATCTATATAAGTGTCTTGATATTTTCCTTCAGTTCTCATAAATTCTTCAATCTCTTGTCATCCTGAAACACCTACCAATATCTTAGATTATCAGGGACAACTGGGCGATGCTTCACATGAATTTCAAACTTATTGTTTGAATTCATTGGGATCTTCAAGTTACTTGTAGCTGTAGCAAGGGAATATGCAATAACATTTTGCGCATGAGGAACACATGTCAAGGTATAATCTGGAAACAACCTCAAAATATCTAAAACCGCATTATGGTAGGCCCTCATTTGAGGATGTTTAGCTTGGTATTCACTCTTGACTTGTTTGATTACTAATTCAGAGTCACCATAAACTGAAATTCTCTTTGCATTCAACTTCTTAAGGATTTTCAAGCCTACAATTAGTGCCTCATATTCGGCCTCATTATTGGAACAATCAAAAGCCAACTTATACGAAAAACTCTTACATTACTCGGGACTTTATTTGGTAGGAAAATACGGCTGCGTATCTAAATACCAATTCCAACACCTTCCTTATCTATTTCTCCATCAAAGTCCATGCTCCACAAATCGGCTTCTCCTTCCAAGTGCTGGAATTCTGCTCGCTCTTCTACCTTTGGCTACTGTCCATCAATTTTCTGTTGCTGGTGGGATATTGACTATTCAGAGGTATTTTCAAGCCTTTATCTCTCTTGATTAAGTACAACTCTAAAATTTTCTGTTATCTCTGGTATATCTTCAACTTCAACTAATTGACTATTTACATCATTGAAACCACTGTCAGAATAAAGAACAAAATATTCTAAATCTGTATGTACATAATTAATTGAATTATTGAAGGGTTTCTCCTTGATCATGATCATATACTTCATCTTTTTCTCCCTATATAATTTTCTTAACTGACCAAAGACGAGAATAGTGGCATAGGAGAAATCTAAGTACAATGTCCCTTTTAGTTTTGCACCCCATGACCTAGATAAAAGCATGCCAAATCTAGGTGGAATGTCAAACACAACTACATCCATAAGAACATTTTTGGTAGGAATCTAATCTAAAGTCACAACCAAATCTTTAATGAGACCAATACATCTGACCCTACTCGAATCAAAGGAATACAGATAATGGTACTTGCGAGTGATGTCCAAACCCAATTTTTCCATAATTGCCTTTGGCATCAAGTTGTGTGATGCTCCTGAATTAAACATGGCATTGTGCAAAACATAATCGTGCAATATAAGGCTGATGTAAAAAGGGGCTACATCACTATCCTCGGACTGGCCTTCTAATGCCGGACTAAAGATAAGCTCGGGTTGATCATCTTCCACATTAATCATATCAGACAGAGGATCTATATTCAAAATCTTTGCGACTTGACCTTTATAACTACTATTCTTCATTAATTCAATCAAAGGTATTGACACTTTTAACTTAGCAATCTCATTTTCTAAGCTAAAGGCTGTAGTTTTCTCTACCTCTTTGATTGCAGCATCTTTATTTTCAGTCTTCTCCTTTGTTGCACTTCGTTGATTTGACTTTTCATTTGCTGATTGCACTTTGCTAGATGTAGGATCTACTGGCTCCTTTCCCTTTTTCTAAACATTTGGAGAATCATTCTTTGGTGGTGTTGCTTCCTTCTGCTTCTGAATTGGATTGATCGGTACATCCCCACTACTGAGTGAGTACTATCTTTGTTGCACTATTAATGCATTCATGTATTCCCTCTGATATTCATCTGGTTCCTCTTATAGGACTATTTCATTGCCAATATAAAATCTTCATATTCTTGTATAGCTGGACTTTCTGAATACTCTTCATCTTCGATGATATAAATTGGAAAACCATCTGATGTAAAAATGTGATTCTCCTCTACTATTGGAGTCTCACCATCCTCTGATTTAGTGCCATGGACATAGTTCTGCTGTGATGGTGTTTTGACTTGCTGTTGAGCTAATGGATCTTGAGCTCTTTGCTCCCGTTGCTTGATTCTGAGCTATGGTTGTTGCTGACCACGAAAATTTGGATTTCTGACTTGCGTCTCAGGCTTATCTGTAATGGTCAATCTATCGAACATCTTCTCAAGCTTACGAAGCAAATGATCTGAGGAAGCAGTTTCTTCCTTTATTTTCACCTTCTTCTCGATCTTTGTTCTAGCTCTCTTAGCTAGCAGATTTGCTTCAACACTCACTGTGATTTTCTGCATGTCCTCCAATGTAGCCGAGTCTCTTTCTCTCAATTTATATGCCATGTCAGGATCAAAATCATCAGGAAATTTGATCAAAGCCAGCCCCATTGGTGGCTTGATATCAGCTGGAACGACATTGTAAACAATATTGAATCTAACACAGTAATCCTGGAAACTTCCACCAACATTCCTCTTTATGTTTTCATACTCAAAAAGGATTTGGAGTGGATTTTTATTTGCCTCCTAGTGATCCAAAAATTGTCTTTGAGGAACCGCCAATGTATTGATAGTTCCAGCAGGCAATGCTCTGAACCACTTTCACACTTTGCCCCAAACGTTTGCACAAATAATCTCATAGCCACATTCTCTTCATATATCTCATGGAGATCAAAGAAATCACTCATTCTATCAACATGTTGTTGTGTTGTGATGCCTTGGGAAGCATCAAACCATGGGATTTTACTTTGGTAATCAGTAGGCATAGCATCTAAGTTCTGTGGTAAAATGAGAGGTGCATATTTGGTAGCCATTGCTCAAGGTGGATTTAAAACTAGCCTTGGGGATGTAGGAGGAGTGGGAACAACAATAGAAATCGATGTGATGGGCGTATGAGGTGTTAAAGGGGATGAAGAAATATTTGATGTTTGAGGTGTTGGAGGGGTTGATGGGGGAGAAGGGAATGCAGATATCTGATCAGATATGGTGGGTTGCACGGGAATGGTGGGAATAAAAGTAGGCTCAGTGGGAATTTCTGAACCAGACACAACAGTGGATGAACCAAGAGTAGCAGATATAGATTCTAAGAACTCGGGAATATTGGTATCCACAACTGAATTTTGAAGATTTAGAATGTAAGCATCAATTGATCTATTTGCCCTTTCAGTTTCAAGATATTGCACAAACTCCAGATTTAGAACAGAAGCACCAATTGCACTTTTAGACTTACTTTCAAACAACGATAAATCAAAATGTTCATCAAATGGGAGACCTTCAATATATTCAAAAACAATCAGGCATGAATGAGATCTAAACACAGGAATCACCAAACTTTCTTGATGGAGAATTCTTGGAATGAGATTTGGGTTTTCATACATGGGAGGAGGATCAGGATTAGGATTGGCTCTAGTGTATCATCTGGAAGCCAGTGTGTTGAATTATTCCCAAAAATAAAATTGACATTACAATATTTTCAGCCTACTCAATTCTAAACTCATCATACAAAAGTCTAGAATTATGTAATGTATTGGGGCAATTTGCAAGTCAGGTGTTCAATTTATAAAACTAAACTGGAGATTGACTGAAGCAACATTCATCTACTTATGCACTTGTAGAGCAAGAGCAGTTCGAAGGCTACCTGGCTAACTTAAATTTCCATTTGTAGTTTATAAAGCAAACAACATTAACGAACAAACAAACTTTTGTCCCCCAGTATGGTCGCCACTATGTTAGGGCCTAAATCTACCTCAGGCTGAGAAAGGCAGGTCTAGGGTAACATCAAACCACGCTTAAAATGGTAGTTAGCCCTACCAGGTCAGGAGAGGGCTATCTCCTTGTCAACCTCAATGAAAATTCATCAAGGGAGGCTTGAGATGACTGATATAAAACCTAATTTTAGGCTAGGTGTGTTTTCTCAAATTAAATTGATTGATTTTAATGGTTGGTTGCTGGATCAGATGAGGAAGGTAGCTTTGGGTCCGGCCAATGACCACAGAATTGCAGAGGTTTTTGTGGGGCGACATAGGAAAGTGTTTTAGCACTTTGAAATGAGTGTAATGGTGATTCTAAAGACTAGTGAGGAGTTGGAGAAGGCATGCAAGTGTCATGAGTCCTCTTCAAACAGTAGAAAACATATAAAACTAAATAAACCTCCAGGTAGAGCACTGAAACACCAACGGATTCCACCTTTAAAACTTGATTCATTTAGCTATGTAGAAAGAGAGAGATGATGGCACACATAAACATAATATCAACTGAATTACAGAGAAGAAAACAATGCTAATTCACATTACCACAAGAATCCCACAAAATGCTGCAAAACCGTGGTTTATTTCCTTGCCAAACTGCAAAAGTGATGTACAAAGTAGCTCAATGCATCCACAACAGTCCAACCTTGACAAATAACTAAGAAAGTACAAGATATAGGCATCAAACCACCAATGATAGTCATTATGGTTTGAATCCATGAGTCAAGGAGCTGTTTCAACAAGATCTAAACTAGGAATTGAAAAATAGGTTGTCGAACAACTTGCCTCTAAAACTAAGGACACTGATTCATTCAGCTCAAAACCACTTAAAACTGATGTATATACCTCCTTAAGTCAATTTTAATATTTTTTACATCAAATTACATAAATTTACATCATATTACATCATGAATTTGATCATGAGAGAGAAAAAGTCAAACTGGAAGAAAACTAGGTGAAAATTTCAGTTTTTGAGCAAAAATGGCAAAATTTTACCTAATGCGCAGCACCATCTGCCTAATGCATAGTGCCTTTTCCAAGCTCATTTTTAAGGCCTTCCCCTTCACCAAATTTTCTACAAGATGGCTTGTTTGAAAGGCCTATCTGTCTACTTTCTAGGACAAGTAGAATTATTTAATTTGGTATCCATTTGCCCCTCCAAAAATCAGTCTTCCCAAGACTGCTTCCTGTGGGTCGAAAAAATGGCAGAGAGGGAATTTTTGAGGTGTTTTTTGCCCTTTAGGTGACCCATATCTCCTCCAAAATTCATGAAATTTTTTTGGTTTTCATATTTTTTTCATGAGGAATCCAAAAATGTAAGCCATTCCTCAAAATTCCTTACCAGCACAATGCACAGTGCCAGTGGCACTACACATCAGAGGGAAATTTTTGCGTTTTATAATTAGAAATTAGGAAATGAAAAAATGTTCTCCAAAATTCTTCAAAATTGGCAAGAAGCAAGCTTATCAGTTGCTTTGCTTGGAAAAGGAAGCTTTAGTCAATATTCTAAGTTTTTCTTTCTCCTTTTTGGCTTTTAAGACTCTCCTTAGCTTGGGTTTAGGCTTCTTATTCTTGTCTTACAAATTTTGTTCCGTGCCAAATAGTGATAGGCCATGTGGCGCAACATGTTCTTCTCCTTATTAGCCTTATCAAGAAGCTTCTCAAGGTGGATATTCACTCTTTCCAACCATGATTCTTGGTCAGCCTCTATTTCTTGCTCTAGTGAAGTCAGCTTGACTTTCCTTCTTTTTTCCATTTGTCAGTTTTCCTTTTGGTTTACAGCTCCATAATTGTTTGTTTGTCCTCCAATTTCTTTTTCTACTACTCAAGGTAATTAGTGATCCATTTAGCTCTCCCAAGGTCAAGTGATAAGGCTTGGATCACAACTTCTTTCTCCTTGATGATCACATCCTTGAGCCTTGAGCTTTGGGAGCCCAAATTAGTGTCCTCTTCCTCAATCAAAATGAAATCCCTTTCTTGGCCTTCAGAAGGCCCTGCATCATGCAATGGTTGATTTCCTCTATGATGTACCTACTCTACTGAAGAAAAAGGAAAAGCTCCTTTCACCCCAGGTGAAGATAACATTTTCCTGTTGTCCGTTGAAGAGAATGAGACCCCTTCTACCCCTAGTCGAGATAATACTTGTTTGGAAGCTGCAAAAAAGTATTCTTGTCCCCTTTTCATAAGTTATAAACACAAGAATGTGAGCCTCTTCAGTTCTACTTTCATGCTCTCATTGTTGCTTGGAAGGTCCAGCTTCGTCTTGAGGTTCTGTAAAAATTTGAGGCCGCTTGAAAATATCATGGGTAATGAAGTTTTCCCATGGCACTCCCAACTGAGCGAGCTAATGCAAAACAACAATCTTGATGATAGAAAAGTGATAAATTCTATTAAGCTGCTGTGGGTATGGTTTCCTCTTTGCAAGCACAATCATCCTCTCTATGTTTTTGCACATGAAGTATCGTATACTCATCATTCTAACCCTAGTAAAATGTATGAGAAATCTGATGTGATAAGCATAAAGTCTGGAGGACCTTCCCTCACATGTGAAGTATTTAATGATGAGTTTCATTAATGGCACATACCGGTCCTCCAAAAACTTAAAAGGAAACACCCTGCCTAATTGACTATGATATTTGGCTTTAATGTAGGGTCCATAGTTCTGTTTGCCAATGTTTTTTATTTTCTTCCATCTTTCCCCCACATCTGGCATCCTAGTTGCTTCTGCAATAATGGCTGGTGAAAGAGTGAAATTGATGCCAGCAAGTTGTACCCTATTGTCCTCCATGTTGATGAAAAATTGCCTAGCCAATTCATGGTGATACTTGACCCTCTCAACCAGCTCACAAAACTCAAAGCAAGATTGATATCTAAAACAAGTGGTGGGAAGAGGGCATGCAAGAAGTTCAACAATGCTAGTAGGCTCCTCTATGATTATTTTCCCACCCTTGTGAGGTCTCCTAGGTTGTACATTCCTATCCCCTGAACTGTCACTTTGTGTTTCTTCCTCATAGCTTGAGTAACTATTTCTTGCCATAGTGCTTGTCTTAGGAAAATGATGAGATGAAGGTATGAAGAAAAATGGTGATGAAAAGGACAATGGTGATGAGTATTAAGATATTTTACTCTTGGGAAATGAAATTGGGGAATGAGGGGAATGGTTTTGGGAAATTAGGGTTCAGTGAGGGATTTAGGGTATGATGAGGGAAATAGTTGCTCTACGGGAGTGGGATATGGGAAAATGGGACAAATGGAGTGTATTAAGGTAGTAAAAGAGTGAAAAGGGATTTGATGATGTTTTTGTGAAGATGGGATGAAAATTACACAATAGATTGGCAAGCAATGAAGAAAAACTAGGGTTTCATTTTCCACATACAAGATTTATGAAAAACACCAATGTGACCTCAAATTCAACTTGATGAGGATGATTACTTGTCGAATGAAAATATAGCAAATTTGAGGGTTATGGCATGATTTGGGATGATTTAGAACAATCTGGACGGATGCGCAACATACTGGGCCCAATGCGCAACGCCCTCCTCATGTGCAGCACCATTTCAAAATTACACTGCAATTTTGCCTCTGATGCGCATCCCCTGCCTGATGTGCAACGCACTACCTCTAATGTGCAGCGTCGAGCCAAGTTGCCTTGAAAAACAGGGATTTTGTCTCCTTGGCTCCCAAATCACGATTTTTTCTCTCTAAGAGTGTTTTTGCACAATGAAATGATAAAGAGGACCTCTTTCAATTTAAATATGACTGACCTTAATTTTTTACTCATCTCAAACCCATTTTTCTAATGTCAAAGTCACTTTTGGTTTTGCACTTTGTTTTTCCACTGAAATTCACTTTTCTTAATCATTTGATAAATTGATGCATTGATGCTTGTGTTTTTGCTTGCAGTGGCTGGAGTTGGCAAGGTGAGCTAGGGCAGCAACTCTGAACTTATTACATATGGAAAAACCTATAATTACATAAAATTTTGTACATAGAAATAAAAACTTTGTTTTCACCTCAAAATAGAGTTTTGAGGTAAAAACCACTTATTGAGTATATCATCATTGACATTTTGATTTTGTGAACTTATTAGACCTCCTCATGTGCGTGCTAACCCTTTATTGAGCTTTTTGCTGACCATGGTGACAAACCGTAGACCTAATGAGACCTAAAACCCTAAAAATGATTTTTGCAAATGTAATGACAAAAAATGACTGTACATGACCTGAACATATGAAAATAGGCCAGCAAGTAAGAACCGTGAGGGAAATTTGATAATGAACCACTACCATCAGTTGATCCATGACCTTATGGAATGTAGCTGATCGGATGGGACACCTAAAATGCATGCAAAAAGAGAATTTGATCACTGATGGAGGGATGAAGATACCAACACTAACATTGGCTCCAATGGGGATGGTGGCTCCTAGGAGGTGCCAAGAACTACAGATCTCTGGAAAGCAGATAGTACCTCTCCCATTGGGCTAAATGGAGTCAATAACTTTAGCAAACTAAAACCAATATCTTGACTCAAAACTGACTCAATGACAAGACTGAAAACTGACTCAAAACTGACTCAAACAACCCAGACTAAATAACTGAAAATTGAAATTAGACCTTCAGTTTTATAGCCTTCACTTCAAGCCCCAAACTGAATGAATGACGATAGTACACACTTTGCAATGAAGGAAATAAAATGGTATGTACAGTGACAAATTATGATAGCAGAAAATTTCTCAAAGATAATACCATTTCAGTAGCCGACCATTGACCGGCCCTACTGGACAATCTTCCCCGTTCATTTCTTTGAGGAGAAAAGCATTTTGACCTCGATATGCAACAATTCTAGATGGTCCCTTCCATAGATTCTCGAACTTTTCGTTCCTGCCTTTGTCCTTGTTTCTTGCATCCCACTCTAGCACTATGTCTTCAATCTGAAACTTATCTGACTTTGCCTTCTGACCATAGATTTTCTTGATTCTGTCTTGGAGCCTGAAGGTATTCTGAAAAAACCTCCTCCCTCGTCTACTGTAAGTGGATCATTTGGTTTATTCTTCGCTGAAGATGATCCTCCTCGCTTCCAGCTTCCTACAAAAGTTTTATAATCGGGACTGTGAGAGATGTCGGGAACACCGTGTCAATACCATATATTATTTCGAATAGAGACATGCGAATTGACTTTTTTGACTTACTCTATTCGCCCATAGTGCATTAACTAACTTCTTGTGCCAGCTCTTTTTGTTTGTTTCCAGCAGCTTTTTAATGATGTTGACCAATGATTTGTTTGAAGATTCAGCCAATCCATTACCTTGTGGGTAGTATGCAGTAGAATGCCCCAAGGTAATTTGATATTTATTACAAAAATCAATCATCTTTTTGGATTTGAAAGTTGTTGCATTATATGTAATCAAGTTGTTAGGACAACCAAAACGTGACAAAATATTATTTTCGAGAAACTGAATTATTACCAAATCCGTGGCTTGTCGAATGGGGATTTCCTCAATCCATTTTGTAAAATAATCCGTCACTGTTAAGATCCACTTGTGCTGAGCTGAAGATTTGGGATGAATCTCTCTAATAAAATCTAGGCCCCACTGCTAAAATGGAGCACTTACTTCAACTGGCTTGAGAGGTAGAGGTTGCAATTTTCTGCTTCCTAAAAAATTTGGCATTCGTGGTAGCTTGTAACAGTTTTATAAACATCAATAAAGAGGGTAGGCCAATAGTACCCTTCTCTCAAAATTTTATTTGTCATTGTCTTCCAAAATAGGTGACCTCCACAATCTCCCTTGTGAAAATCATCCATGACCTGTTTTTCTTCCTCCTCAACCAAACAATTAACAACATACCTTCGGGATCTTTCCAATAAAATGCATTATTCATAATAAAAAATTTAGCAGCCCTTAATTTCAGAGTTCTACTTTTATTTCTAGTCATCCTCGGTGGCGGTGAAAGGTGCTGGTGCACATATACAATATCTGAATACCAAGGAGAATGGAGAAAAATTTCTGATACTTGAACGAGTGAGTTGTTTTCTTCTTGTTCAGACATAGCAGCAATCAAGTTTATATCCAAGGCATGTAAATTAGACTCCACCATCATTTTTGCTAGACCCTGCCCCTTGATGAGCTTTGTTGGCTTTATCTCCAAGTCATATTCTAACAAAGCTGCGATCCATTTTCTTTGCCTCCCTTCTGGATCTGTTTGTACCAAAACATCTTTGACAGCTATGTTAGGGACATAAGCGAGAATATCAGAGTGCAAAATATATACCCAGAAATATTTCAAAGATTTCACCAAGTCAAGAACTTGCTTTTCAATAATGTTATATTTTAAGGTTGCATCTCTTATTGTCCTGCTAAAAAAGGCAATTGGCTTCTCAAGCTGGTTTCTTTACTGCATTAGAGCCACTGCCATACTATGCTCTGAGGTGAATGAAAATAAAATGAAATCTTGGGATAATATGGGCTGATTAAAATCAGAGCTGAAGAAAGAGCCAACTTCACCAGGTTGAAAGACTTTATGGCTTCTTCGATCCACTTTACCACGCTATCTTTCTTCAACATGTTTGTAATTTCCCTCAAATGTTCAGCTAGATTTGGCACAAAACGACGTAAGAAGTTCATCTTACCGTTGAATGCTTGGATCTCCTTTTTACTACGAGGAAAATAAATTTTATGAATGGCTTCCACTCGAGAAAGATTGATGCGGATGCCCTCCTTGGATATTATGTGACCAAGAAGATTCCCTTCATCCATGGCAAACAAGCTCCTTTTGGGATTAAGAGATATGCCAACTTTCTACAACACTGAAAAATAATTTTCAGATGATAGAGATGCTCCTCATCTGAATTGGAAAAAACTATCAAATCATCAAGATACACTACTAAAAATACATCTTTCTCATTTGCAAAGACGATATCCATAGCCCGCTGAAAAGTTGTGCCAACATTCTTTAAACCGAATAGCATCTTGGCATAGTGGAAAGTCCCCCACGGAGTGGTGAATGTTGTTTTATCCCTATCATCCTCATGGATCAAAATTTAATTGCAGCTGGAATACCCATCGAGTAGCGACATACAAGATGCCCCAACTACTCTTTGGAGTATGTGGTCCATTTTTGGCAATGGATAATTATCTTTCAACGACACATTCAAATTTCTGAAATCAATGAATAATCTAATCTCACCTGTCTTTTTCCACATGGGCACCAAATTGTAAATCCATTATGAAAATCTTATTGGAACGAATATACCAGCCTCGTATAATCGATTCACCTCCTTCTCTATTGATGGCAGCAACTTTGCATAAATCCTTCTCAATTTTTGACGAAATGGCTCCTTGTTTGGCTTGATTGGAATGATGTGCTGAATTATAATTTTATTGTACTCCTTCAAATCTGTATAGTCCCATGCAAATACATCAATAAATGAAGACAATAAACTAATGTATTTTGCCTTTACCTGAGGAGGTAATGCCTTTGACAACTTCACCATCTTTGGATTTGTTGATGTTCCGATATTCACATCTTCAACTCCCTTCTCCATCGGCATTAAACTTGGCTTCCGGGCTACATCATCTTGGTCAAATAATTCCTCTAAAGGTATAAGGCCTTTAGGGATGACATTGTCCTTCAGCTGCAAAACTTCCATCTGATTTAATTCCATGTCTGGTTCATCATCATCTTGCTCGCCATCTATAGAACTGTCTTGATATTTTCCTTCAGTTCTCAGAAATTCTTCAATCTCTTTGTCATCCTGAAATGCCTGCCAATATATTATATTATCAGGGATAGCTAGGTGATGCTTCAAATGAATTTCAAACTTATTGTTTGAATTCATAGGGATCTTCAAGTTACTTGTAGTTGTAGCAAGGGAATCTCAATAACATTTTGCACACGAGGAACACATGTCAAGGTATAATCTAGAAACAACCTCAAAATATCTAAAACTGCATTAAGGTAGGCCCTTATTCGAGGATGTTTGGCTTGGTATTCACCCTTGACTTGTTTGATTACTAATTCAGAGTCTCCATAAACTGAAATTCTCTTTGCATTCAACTTCTTAAGGATTTTCAAGCCTGCAATTAGAGCTTCATATTCGGCCTCATTATTGGAACAATCAAAAGCAAACTTATAAAAACAAACTCTTACATTACTTGGGACTTTATTTGGTAGGAAAATAGGGATGTGTATCCAAATACAAATTCCAGCACCTTCCTTACCTACTGCTCCATCAAATTCCATACTCCACAAACCGGCATCTTCCTCCGAGTGCTGGAATTTTGCTCGCTCTTCTACCTTTGGCTGTTGTCCATCAATTTTCTGCTGTTGGTGGGATGTTGACTATTCAATGTTATTTTCAAGCCTTTGTCTCTCTTGATCAAGTACAACTCTGAAATTTTATGTTATCTCTGGTATATCTTCAACTTCAACTAATTGACTATTTACATCATTGAAACCACTATCAGAATAAAGAACAAAAGATTCTAAATCTGTATGCATATAATTAATTGGATGATTCAAAGGTTTATCCTTGCTTGTGATCATATACTTCATCTTTTTATCCCTATATAATTTCCTTAACTGACCAAAGACGGGAATAGTGGCATAAGAGAAATCTAACTGCAATGTCCCTTTGAGTTTTGCACCCCATGACCTAGATAAAAGCATGCCAAATCTAGGGGGAATGTCGGCCACAACTACATCCATAAGAACATTTTTCGCTAGAATATGATCTAAATTCACAACCAAATCTTTAATGAGACCAATACATAAGACCCTACCTGAATCAAAGGAATAAAGATCATGGTACTTGCAAGTGATGTTCAAACCGAATTTTTCCATAATTTCCCTTAGCATGAAGTTGTGTGATGCTCCTGAATTAAACATGGCATTGTGCAAAACATAATCATGCAATAGAAGGATGATGTAAAAAGGGGCTACATCACTATCCTCGGATTGTTGTTCTAATGTTGGACCAAAGATAAGCTCGGGTCGATCAGCTTCCACATTAACCATATCAGACAGAGGATCCATATTCAAAATCTTTGCAACTTGACCTTTATAACTGCTATTCTTCATTAATTCAATCAAAGGTATTTACACTTTTAACTTAGCAATCTCATTTTCTAAGCTAAAGGCTGTAGTTTTCTCTACCTCTTTGACTGGAGCATCTTTCTTTTCAGTCTTCTCCTTTGTTTCACTTGGCTAATTTGACTTTTCATTTGCTGTTTGCAATTTGCTGGATGTAGGATCTGCTGCCTCCTTTCCCTTTTTCTGAACATTTGGAGAATCATTCTTTGGTGGTGTTGCTTCCTTGCACTTCTAAATTGGATTGATCAGTACATCCCTACTCCTGAGTGAGTACTGTATTTGTTGCACTGCCAATGTATTCATGTATCTCCTCTGGTATTCATCTGATTCCTCTTCTAGGACTATTTCATTTGCCAATATAAAATCTTCATCTTTTCATACAACTGGACTTTCTGAATACTCTTCATTTTCAATGATATAAATTGGCAAACCATATGGTGTAAAAAAGTGATTCTCCTCTCCTATTGGAGTCTCATCATCCTCTGATTCAGTGCCATGGACATAGTTCTACTGTAATGGTGTTTTGCCTTGCTGTTGAGCTGATTGATCTTGAGCTCTTTGCTCCTATTGCTTTATTCTGAATTGTGGTTGCTACTGACCACACAAATTTGGATTTTGGACCTGTGTCTCATGCTTATCTACAATGGTCAATCTATTGAACATCTTCTCAAGCTTACGAAGCAAATGATTTGAGGAAGAAGCTTCTTTCTTTATTGTCACCTTCTTCTCAATCTTTATTCTAGCTCTCTTAGCTAGCAGATTTGCTTTAACACTCACTGTGATTTTCTGCATGTCCTCCAATGTAGCCGGGTCTCTTCCTCTCAATTGATCTGCCATGTCGGGATCAAAACCATTGGGAAATTTGATCAAATCCAGCCCCATTGGTGGCTTGATATCAGTTGGAATGGCATTGTAAACAATATTGAATCTAACACAGTAATCATGGACACCTTCACCAACATTCCTCTTTATGTTTTCATACTCAGAAAGGATTTGGATTGGATTTTTCTTTACCTCCCTGTGACCCAAAAATTGTCTTTGAAGAACCGCCAATGTATTGATAGTTCCAGCAAGAAATTCTCTGAACCACTTTCACACTTCGCCTCCAAAAGTTTGCACAAATAATATCATAGACACATTCTCTTCATATATCTCGTGGAGATCAAAGAAATCACTCATCCTATCAACATGTTGTAGTGATGTGATGCCTTGGGAAGCATCAAACAATGGGATTTTACTTTGGTAATAAGCAGGCATAGCATTCAAGTTCTGTGGTAAAATGAGAGGTGCATATCTTGTAGCCATTACTCAAGGTAGATTTAAAATTAGCCTTGGAGATGTAGGAGGAGTGGGAATAATGATAGCAATCGATGTGATGGGTGTATGAGGTGTCGAAGGGGATGAAGAAATATTTGATGTTTGAGGTGTTGAAGGGGTTGATGGGGGAGAAGAGACTGCAGATCTCTGATCAGATATGGTGGGCTGCACCGGAATGGTGGGAATAAAAGGAGGCTCAGTAGGAATTTCTAAACCAAACACAACAACGGATGATCCAAGAGTAGTAGATGTAGATTCTAAGAACTTGAGAATATTGGTAGCCACAATTGAATTTTGAAGATTTAGAACGTAAGCATCAATTGATATATTAACTCTTTCAGTTTCAAGATATTGCACAAACTCCGGATTTAGAATAGTAGCACCAACTGCACTTTTAAACTTAGTTGAAAACAATGATAAATAAAAATGTTCATCAAATGGGAGATCCTAAATATATTAAAAAACAATCAAGCATGAATGACATCTAAACACGGGAATCACATAACTTTCTTGACGAAGAATTCTTGGAATGAGATTTGGGTTTTCATACACGGGAGGAGGAATAGGATCAGGATTGGCTCTGGTGTATCGTATGGAAGCCAGTGTGTTGAATTATTAAAAAAAATCAAATTGACATTACAATCTTGTCAACCTACTAAATTCTAAACTCATCATCCAAAATTCTAAAATTATGTAATGTATTGGGGAAATTTGCAAGTCAAATGTTTAGTTTATAAAACTAAATCGGAGATTGACTGAAGCAACATTCATCTACTTATGCACTTGCAGAACAAGAGCAGTTCAAAGGCTATCTGGCTAACTTCAGGCTCTATTTGTAGTTTATAAAGTAAACAACATTAATGAACAAACACACTTTTCTTCCCCAGTATGGTCACCACTATGTTAGGGCCTAAATCTACCTCAGGCTGAGAAAGGCAGGTCTAAGGTAACATCAAACCACGCTTAACCTGGTAGCTAGCCCTACCAGTTCAGGAGAGGGCTCTCGCCTTGTCAATCTCAATGGAAATTTATCAAGAGAGGCTTGAGATGAATGATATAAAAACTAATTTATGCTAGGTGTGTTTTCTCAGAGGAAATTGATTGATTTTAATGGTTTCTTGTTGGATCAGATGAGGAAGGCAACTTTGGGTCCGAGAAATGAACACAGATTTGCAAAGGTTTCTGTGGAGCGAGGTAGGCAAGTGTTTTAGCACTTTGAAACGAGTGTAATGGTGAGTCTAAAGACTAGTGAGGAGCTGGAGAGGGAATGAAAGTGTCATGAGTCCTCTTCAAACAATAGAAAACATATAAAACTAAATAAACCTCAAGGTAAAGCACTAAAACACCAACGAATTCCACCTTTCAAACTTGATTCATTTAGCTATGCAGAAAGAGAGAGATGATGGCACACATAAACATAATATCAACTAAATTACAAAGAAGAAAACAATGATAATTCACATTACCACAAGAATCCCACAAAATGTTGCAAAACCCTGGTTTATTTCCTTGCCAAACTGTAGAAGTGATGTACAAAGTAGCTCAATGCATCCACAAGAGTCCAACCTTGACAAATGAATAAGAAAGTAAAATATATAGGCACAAAACCACCCATGCTAGCCATCAGGGGTCGAATCCACGAGTCAAGGAGCTATTTCAACAAGATCTAAACTAGGAATTGAAAAATAGGTTGTCGAACAGCTTGCCTCTAAAACTAAGAAAACTAATTCATTCAACTCAAAACCAGCGAAAACTAATGTATCTACCTCCTTAAGTCAATTTTCATAATTTTTACATCAAAGTACATAAATTTACATCATATTACATCATGAATTTGACCATGAGAGAGAAAAAGTCAAACTGGAAGAAAACTAGGCGAAAATTTCAGTTTTCGAGCAAAATTGGCAAACATTTGCCTGATACGCAGCGCCTTTTCCAAGTTGATTTTGAAGGCCTTCCCATTCACCAAATTTTCTCCACGATGGCTTGTTTGTAAGGATTGTCTGTCTAATTTCTAGGACAAGTGGAATTTTGGAATGTGGTGTCCATTTTCCCCTCCAAAAATCAGTTTTCCCAAGGCTGCTTCCTGTGGGTCCAAAAAGTGGCAGAGAGGGCATTTTTGAGGCGTTTTTTTCCCTTTAGGTGACCCAGATCTCCTCCAAAATTCATTAAATTTTTTGGGTTTTCATATTTTTCGTGAGGAATCCAAAAATTTAAGCCATTCCTCAAAATTCCTTACCAGCTCAATGTGCAGTGTCAGTGGCACTGCGCATCAGAGGAAAATTTCCGTGTTTTACAATTGAAAATTAGGAAATGACAAAAAGTTCTCCAAAATTCTTCAAATTTGGATAGAAGCAAGGTTATTAGTTGCTTTTCTGGGCCAAGGAAGCTTCAACCAAGATCCTAAGTTTGTCTTTCTCCTTTCAGGCTTTAAGGCTCTCCTTAACTTGGCTTTTATGCTTCTTATTCTTGTCTTGCAGATTTTGTTCCAGGCCAAATAGTGATAGGCCATGTGGCACAACATGTTCTTATCCTTATTAGCCTCATCAAGAAGCTTCTCAAGGTGGATATTCACTCTTTCCAACCATGATTCTCGGTCAGCCTCTATTTCTTGCTATAGTGAAGTTAGCTTGACTTTCCTTCTTTTTGCCATTTGTTGGTTTTCCTTTATGGTTTGCATCTCCATAATTGTTTGTTTGTCCTCTAATTTCTTGTTCTACTGCTCAAGGTAATTAATGATCCATTTAGCCCTCTCAAGGTCAAGTGATAAGGCTTGGATCTCAGCTTCTTTCTCCTTGATGATCACATCCTTGAGCCTTGAGCTTTGGGAGCCCAAATCAGTTTCCTCTTCCTCAATCAAAATAAAACCCTTGTCTTAGCCTTCAGAAGGTCTTGCATCATGCAATGGTTGCTTTCCACTATTATGTACCCGCTCTGCTGAAGAATAAGGCAAAGCCCCTTTCACCCGAGGTGAAGATAACGAGACCCCTTCCACCCCTGGTGGAGATAATGCTCATTTGGTAGCTGCAAAAAAGTATTCTTGTCCCCTTTTCATAAGGTATAAACATAGGAATGTGAGCCTCTTCAGTTCTACTTTCATGCTCTCATTGTTGCCTAGAAGGTCGAGCTTCCTCTTGAGGTTCTATAAAAATTTGAGGCCCCTTGAAAATCTCACAGGAAATGAAGTTTTCCCATGGCACTCCCAACTGAGTGAGCTGATGCAAAACAACAATCTTGATGACAGCAAAGTGATAAATGCTATTAAGCTGTTGTGGGTATGGTTTCCTCTTTGCAAGCACGGTCATCCTCTCTATGTTTTTGCAAATGAAGTATGGTATACTCATCATTCTAACCCTATTAAAATGTATGAGCAATCTGATGTGATAGGCATAAAGTCTGAAGGAGCTTCCCTCATATGTGAAGTATTTAATGATGAGTTTCAATAATGGCACATACCGGTACTCCAAAAACTTAAAAGGAAACACCCTGCCCAATTGGCTATGATATTTGGCTTTAATGTAGGGCTCATATTTATGTTTGCTGATTTTTTGTCTTCTGTTCCATCTTTCCCCCACATCTGGCATCCTAGTTGCTTCTACAATAATGGCTGGTGAAAGAGTGAAATTGATGCCAGCAAGTTGTACCCTGTTGTCCTCCATGTTGATGAAAAATTGCCTAGCCAATTCATGGTGATACTTAACCCTCTCAACTAGCTTACAAATCTCAAAGCAAGATTGATATCTGAAACATGTGGTGGCAAGAGGGCATGCAAGATGTTCAGTAATGCTAATAGGCTCCTCTCTGATTATTTTCCCACCCTTGTGAGGTCTCCTAGGCTGTACATTCCTTTCCCCTAAACTGTCACTTTGTGTTTCTTCATCATAGCTTGAGTCAATGTTTCTTGCCATAGTGCTTGTCTTAGGAAAATGATGAGATGAAGATATGATGAAAAATGGTGATGAAAAGGACAATGGTGATGAGTATGAAGAGATTTTACTCTTGGGAAATGAAATTGGGGAATGAAGGGAATGGTTTTGGGAAATTAGGGTTCAGTGAGGGATTTAGGGTTTGACGAGGGAAATAGTTGCTTTAGGGGAGTGGGATATGGGAAAATTGGATAAATGGAGTGTATTAAGGTAATAAAAGAGTGAAAAGGGGTTTTATGATGTTTTTGTGAATATGGGATGAAAATTGCACAATAGCTTGGTAAACAATGAAGAAAAACTAGGGTTTCATTTTCCACATGCAAGATTTATGAAAAACACCAATGTGACCTCAAATTCAACCTTAGGAGGATGATTACTTACTTGTATAATGAAAATATAGCAAATTTGAGGGTTATGGCACGATTTGGGATGATTTACAATAATCTGGACTGATGTGCAGTGCAATGGGCCCAATGTGCAACGCCCTCCTCATGCGCAACACCAATTCAAAATTACACTGTAGTTCTACCTCTGATGTGCAGCGCCTGCCTAATGCATAGCACATTGCCTCTGATGTGCATCACTGGGCCAAGTTGCCTTGAAAAACAGGGCTTTTGTCTCCTTGGCTCCCAAATCACGATTTTTTCTCTCCAAGAGTATTTTTTCATAATGAAATGATAAAGAGGACCTCTTTAACTTTAAATATGAATGAATTTAATTTTTTACTCATCTCAAACCCTTTTTTCTAATGTCAAAGTCACTTTTGGTTTTTCACTCTGCTTTTCCATTGAAATTGACTTTTCTTCATCATTTGATAAACTGATGCATTGATGCTTGTGTTTTTTCTTGTAGTGGTTGGAGTTGGCAAGGTGAGCTAGGGCAACAGCTCTAAATTTATTACATATGGAAAAACTTATAATTACATAAAATTTTGTACATAGAAATAAAAACTCTGTTTTCACCTCAAAACAGAGTTTTGAGGTAAAAACCACTTATTGAGTATATCATCATTGACATTTTGATTTTGTGAACCTATTAGACCTCCTCATGTGCCTGTTGACCTTTATTGATATTTTCATTGACCATGGTGACAAACCCTAGACCTAATGAGACGTAAAACCCTAAAAATGATTTTTGCAAATGTAATGACAAAAGATGATTGTAAATGACTTCAACATATGAAAATAGGCCAGCAAGTAAAGACCATGAGGGAAATTTGATAATGAACTATTACCATTACTTGATCCATGACCTAATGGAATGCAGCTGATCGGCTGGGACACCTAAAATGCATGCAAAAAAGGAATTTGATCACTGATGGAGGGATGAAGATACCGACACTAACATTGGATCCAATGGGGATGGTATCTCCTGGGAGGTGCCAAGAACTACAGATCTCTGGAAATCAGACAATGCCTCTTCCATTGGGCTAAATGGAGTCAATAACTTCAACAAACTAAAACCAATATCTTGACTCAAAACTGACTCAATGACAAGACCGAAAACTGACTCAAACAACCCACACTAAATAACCAAAAACTGAAATTAGACCTTCAGTTTTATAGCCTTCACTTCAGGCCCCAAACTGAATGAATGACGATAGTACACACTTTGCAATGAAGGAAATAAAATGGTATGTACAGTGACTAATTATGAAAAAAAAATATTTCTCAAAGATAATACCGTTTCAGCAGCCAACCATTGACCGACCCTCCTGGA
Organism: Pinus taeda; assembly: GCA_000404065.3. Classification (NCBI taxonomy): domain Eukaryota; kingdom Viridiplantae; phylum Streptophyta; class Pinopsida; order Pinales; family Pinaceae; genus Pinus; species Pinus taeda. The sequence goes on along the minus strand of APFE031361763.1, from coordinate 184,605 downwards.
CAATCTTCCCCACTCATTTCTTTGAGGAGAAAAGTATTTTTACCTCGATATGCAGCAATTCTATATGGTCGCTTCCACAGATTCTCAAACTTTCCGTGCTTGCCTTTGTCCTCGTTTCTGGCATCCCACTTTAGCACTATGTCTTCAATCTAAAACTTATCTACCTTTGCCTTCCGATCATAGATTTTCTTGATTCTCTCTTGCAGCCTGAAGGTATTCTGAAAAACCTCCTCTCTTGTCTACTATAAATGGATCATTTGGTTTATTCTTCGTTGAAGATGATCCTCCTTGCTGCCAACTTCCTACAGAAGCTTTACAATTGGGACTACGAGAGATGTCGAGAACACCTTGTCAATACGATATACTATTTCGAATGCAGACATGCCAATTGACTTCCTCTGACTTACTTTATCCGCCCATAGTGCATTAACTAACTTCTTGTGCCAGCTCTTTTTGTTTGTTTCCAACAACTTTTTGATGATGTTGACCAATGATTTGTTTGAAGATTCGGCCAATCCATTACCTTGTGGATAGTATGCAGTAAATGCCCCAAGGTAATTTGATATTTATTACAAAAATCAATCATATTTTTGGATTTGAAAGCTGCTACATTATCTGTAATCAGCTTTTTAGGACAACCAAAATGTGACAAAATATTATTTTTGAGAAACTAAATTATTACTGCATCTGTGGCCTACCGAATTGGGATTGCATCAATCCATTTTGCAAAATAATCCATCGTTGTTAAGATCCACTTGTGCTGAGCTGAAGATGTGGGATGAATCTCTCTAATAAAATCTAGGCCCCATTGTTGAAATGGAGCACTTACTTCAACTGGATTGAGAGGTAGAGGCTACAATATTCTCCTTCCCTAAAAAATTTGGCATTCGTGACATCTTGTAACAGTTTTATAAACATCAGTGAAGAGGGTAGGCCAATAGTACCCTGCTCTCAAAATTTTATTTGTCGTCGTCTTCCAAAATAGGTGACCTCCACAATATCCCTTGTGAAAATCATCAATGACCTATTTTTCTTCCTCCTAAACCAAACAATTCAACAACATAACTTTGGGTTCTTTCCAATACAATGCATTATTCATAATACAAAATTTAGCAGCCCTTAATTTCAGAGTTCTAATTTTATTTCTAGTCATCCCCGATGGCTATGAAAGGTGTTGGAGCACATATACAATATCTGAATACCAAGGAGAATGGAGAAACATTTCTGATACCTGAATGAGTGAGATGTCTTCATCTTCTTTGGACATAGTAGCAATCAGGTTTATGTCCAAGGCATGCAAATTAGACTCCACCATCATTTTTGCTAGACCCTAACCCTTGATGAGCTTTGTTGGCTTTATCTCCAAGTCATATTCTAACAAAGTTGCAATCCATTTGCTTTGCCTCCCTTCCGGATCTATTTGTACCAAAACATCTTTGATGGCTGCGTTAGGGACATAAGCGAGAATATGAGAGTGTAGAATATATAACCGGAAATCTTTCAAATATTTCACCAAGGAAAGAGCTTGATTTTCAATAATGTTATATTTTAAGGCTACATCTCTTATTGTCCTGCTGAAAAAGGCAAATGGCTTCTCAAGCTAGTTTCTTTTCTGCATAAGAACCGCTGCCATAGTATGCTCTGAGGCGAATGAAAATAAAATGTAATCTTGGGAATAATCTAGGTTGATTAAAATCGGAGCTGAAGAAAGAGACAACTATACTAGGTTGAAATACTTTATGGCTTCTTCGGTCCACTTTACCACGCTATCTTTTTTCAACATGTTTGTAATTTCCCTCAAATGTTCAGCTAGATTTGGCACAAAATGACGTAAGAAGTTCATATTACTATTAAATGCTTGGGTCTCCTTTTTACTATGAGGAAAATCAATTTTCTGAATGGCTTCCACTCGAGCAAGATCGATGTGGATGCCCTCCGTGGATATTATCTGAACAAGAAGCTTCCCTTCATCCATGGCAAACAAGCTCTTTTTGGGATTAAGATATATGCCATACTTTCTACAACGCTGAAAAACAATTTTCAGATGATAGAGATGCTCCTCATCTGAATTGGAAAAAACTGTCAAATCATCAAGATACACTACTAAAAATACATCTTTCTCATTTGCAAAGGCGATATCCATAGCCCACTGAAAAGTTACGCCAACATTCTTTAAATTGAATGGCATCTTGGCATATTGGAAAGTCCCCCACAGAGTGGTGAATGTTGTTTTCTCCCTATCATCCTCATGGACCAAAATTTGATTGTAGCTGGAATACCCATCGAGTAGCGACATACGAGATGCCCCAACTACTCTTTGGAGTATGTGGTCCATTTTGGCAATGGATAATTATCTTTCAACGATACCTTATTCAAATTTCTGAAATCAATGCAGAATCTAATCTCACCTATATTTTTCTGCACGGGCACCAAATTGGAATTCCATTCTGAAAATCTTATTGGAACGATTATACCAACCTTGTATAATCGATTCACCTCCTTCTCTATTGATGGAAGCAACTTTGGATTAATCCTTCTCAATTTTTGGAGAAATGGCTTCTGGTTTGGCTTGATTGGAATGATGTGTTGAATTATACTTTTATTGTACTCCTTCAAATCTGTATAGTCCCATGCAAATACATCAGTAAATGAAGACAATAAACTAATGTATTTTTCCTTTACCTGAGGAGGTAATGCCATTGACAACTTCACCATCTTTATATTTTCTATTGTTCCGATATTCACATCTTCAACTCCCTTCTCGGTCGGCATTAAACTTAGCTTCCAGGCTACATCATCTTGGTCAAATAATTCCTCTAAAGGTATAAGGCCTTTAGGGACGACATTTTCCTTCAGCTGCAAAACTTCCATCTGATTTACTTCCATGCCTGGTTCACCATCATCTTGCTCGCCATCTGTAGAAGTGTCTTGATATTTGCCTTTAGTTCTTAGAATTTCTTCAAGCTCTTTGTCATCCTGAAACACTTGCCAATATCTTAGATTATCAAGGACAACTGGGTGATGCTTCACATGAATTTCAAACTTATTGTTTGAATTCATAGGGATCTTCAAGTTACTTGTAGCTGTAGCAAGGGAATCTGCAATAACATTTTGCACACGAGGAACACATGTCAAGGTATAATCTGGAAACAACCTCAAAATATCTAAAACCGCATTACGGTAGGCCCTCATTCGAGGATTTTTGGCTTGGTATTCACCCTTGACTTGTTTGATTACTAATTTAGAGTCGCCATAAACTGAAATTCTCTTTGCATTAAACTTCTTAAGGATTTTCAAGCCTGCAATTAGTGCCTCATAATCAGCCTCATTATTGGAACAATCAAAAGCCAACCTATACGAACAAACTCTTACATTACTCAGGACTTTATTTGGTAGGAAAACAAGGCAGCATAACCCAATACCAATTCCAGCACCTTCGTTACCTATTGCTCCATCAAAGTCCATACTCCACAAACCGACTTCTTCCTCCAAGTCCTAGAATTTTGCTTGCTCTTCTACCTTTGGCTACTATCCATCAATTTTCTACTGCTGGTGGGATGTTGACTGTTAAGCAGTATTTTCAAGCCTTTGTCTCTCTTGATCAAGTATATCTCTGAAATTTTATGTTATCCCTGGTATATCTTCAACTTCAACTAATTGACTATTTACATCATTGAAACCACTATCAGAATAAAGAACAAGAGATTATAAATCTGCATGTACATAATTAATTGGATGATTCAAATTTTTCTCCTTGCTCGTGATTGTATACTTCATCTTTTTTTCCCTATATAATTTCCTTAACTGACCAAATACGGGAATAGTGGCATAGGAGAAATCTAACTGCAATGTCCCTTTGAGTTTTGCACCCCATGATCTAGATAAAAGCATGCCAAATCTAGGGGGAATGTCGGCCACAACTACATCCATAAGAACATTTTTCACGGGAATCTGATCTAAAGTCACAACCAAATCTTTAATGAGACCGATACATCTGACCCTACTCGAATCAAAGGAATAAAGATCACGGTACTTACGAGTGATGTCCCAACCCAATTTTTCCATAATTGCCTTTTGCATCAAGTTGTGTGATGCTCCTAAATTAAGCATGGCATTGTGCAAAACATAATCATGCAATTTAAGGCTGATGTAAGAAGGGGCTACATCACTATCCTTGGATTGGCCTTCTAATTACGAACCAAAGATAAGCTCGGGTTGATCATATTCCACATTAACCATATCAGACAGAGGATCTATATTCAAAATATTTGTGACTTGACCTTTATAACTGCTATTCTTCATTAATTCAGTCAAAGGCATTGAAACTTTGAACTTAGCAATCTCATCTTCTAAGCTAAAGGCTGTATTTCTCTACCTCTTTCACTGGAGCATCCTTCTTTTCAGTCTTCTCCTTTGTTGCACTTGGCTGATTTGACTTTTCATTTGCTAATTGCACTTTGCTGGATGTAGGATCTACTGGCTCCTCTCCCTTTTTCTGAACATTTGGAGAATCATTCTTTGGTGGTGTTGCTTCCTTCCGCTACTAAATTGGATTGATCGGTACATCCCTACTCCTAAGTGAGTACTATCTTTGCTGTGTTGTCAATGCATTCATGTATCCCCTTTGATATTCATCTGATTCCTCTTTTAGGACTATTTCATTTGCCAATATAAAATCTTCATCTTTTTGAACAACTGGACTTTCTGAATACTCTTCATCTTTGGTGATATAAATTGGAAAACCATCTGGTGTAAAAAAAGTGATTCTCCTCTCCTATTGGAGTCTCATCATCCTCTAATTCAGTGCCATGGACATAGTTCTGTTGTAATGGTGTTTTGACTTGCTGTTGAGCTGATGGATCTTGAGCTCTTTGCCCCCGTTGCTTGATTCTAAACTGTGGTTGCTGCTGACCACAAAAATTTGGATTTATGAACTGTGTCTCAGGCTTATCTGTAATGGTCAATCTATCGAACATATTCTCAAGCTTATGAAGAAAATGGTATGAGGAAGAAGCTTCTTCCTTTATTGTCAGCTTCTTCTTGATCTTTGTTCTGGCTCTCTTAGCTAGTAGATTTGCTTCAACACTCACTGCGATTTTCTGCATGTCCTCCATTGTAGCCGGGTCTCTTTCTCTCAATTGATATGCCATGTCAGGATCAAAACCATCAGGAAATTTGATCAAATCCAACCCCATTTGTGGCTTGATATCAGCTGGAATGGCATTGTAAAGAATATTGAATCTAACACAGTAATCCTAGACACTTTCACCAACATTCTTCTTTATGTGTTCATACTCGGAAAGGATTTGGAGTGGATTTTTCTTTTCCTCCCAGTGATCCAGAAATTGTCTTTGAAGAAATACCAATGTATTGATAGTTCCAGCAGGTAAATCTCTGAACCACTTTTGCACTTCGCCTCCAAAAGTTTGCACAAATAATATCATAGTCACATTCTCTTCATATATCTCATGGAGATCAAAGAAATCACTCATCCTATCAACATGTTGTTGTGTTGTGATGCCTTGGGAAGCATCAAACAATGGGATTTTACTTTGGTAATCATCAGGCACAACATCCAAGTTTTGTGGTAAAATGAGAGGTGCATATCTGGTAGCGATTGCTTAACGTGGATTTAAAACTAGCCTTGGGGAAGTAGGAGGAGGGGGAACAATGATAGCAATCGACGTGATGGGTGTATGAGGTGTTGAAGTGATCCAAGTGGATATTGGTGGCCACCTGCCAAGTCCATCTGGACCCCCATCATTGTCTCTTTCAGCATTTTCAGTTTCCTTAATTGTAGCACAACTTACTATTTTTAGCAGTTTTTTGGGTCCTGAACTTTCGGAGCCGCTTTGAGGCCCTAAACGACGTTTTTTGGGGAATCCAGGGGAAACACGAGTCCATGGAATGGACTGGTGTTGCCCGTTCCAACAATGGTAGTTCTCGGATAGATCTTTCTAACGAGCTATCATACACGTCAAACGGAGATCGTATGCCAAAGTTACGACGCCGGGAAATTGATGTACCAATTTACCCAAAACGGGGCCCACAATTTGGCGTTTCATCTTCTAAGGGTCGGTTTTGGAATGTGAAGGGTTTTCCATTGTTTCTCAATAATAAATAGGCCTTCGAGCCTCATTGTAACACAAGTTCGGAACAGTTCGGAGACATGTAGCCGCACATCTCTTCTCAGAGATAAGCTACCATAGTCCTAGCTGGTTTATTTCCAATTCTGGTTGTAAGCATATTTCGGTATTTTCCATTAATGAAATGAAGTGTTATTTCCGCTGCATCTCTTTATTTATGGTTATCGCATCTCTGTATTTATGGTTATCTCTATAATCTATTGCATTCCTGTTTAAAATCCGAATCACCTGGATCCCATACTTTGCTCTGTAGTCTGTCTTTGGTTGTTGTTGTTGTTTGTTGATGTTCTCTAGGTCTCCATACTTTATGCTGCATTGTCCCACTAGCTATGAGCTCACAATTTGCTGTTGTCTCTTTCTTGTTGTTGCTTTTCTTTCTTGCTGTTGTCTTCTCCCTTTGAGACATTTTTCTCATCAATTCCATCATCAATTCAATTTCTATGTCCAACTCATTTCTTTGCTAAACTTTTTTCTCTTCCTCCCTTACATATCCTTGGCAATCTTCATTAGGTTATTTCTTCCCTACTAGTGCTTTTAGCCATTTCTCTAGTAGCTCCAATTCTTTCTCCCATTCACTAATCCTTTGATGAGAGTTTAGTCCTTCTTCTTTATTGACTTCCTCAATAGATTTCCTGGTTATCTCCACTGTGCCTATCATCATGATGGAATGATGATCCTTTACTATGTTTTCAGCTAACATAGTCTCTTCTTCAAGTTTGCGTTTAATCTTCTACTGGTTACCTTCACTTTGGAGTTGTTGGATCCTTACTACCACCATTACATCCTTCCCCTCTTGTTGCTTCTAAACTTCCATCTCATCTCCAAATAACCTATGTTCAATTTCTTCGATCACAGCATCACACTCATTCATTCTATTCACTGTTCCTACAAACAAACTATTGGTTTGTAAATTAAAACACTCTTTTGTCTCCATGACTTTTAGAGACTCTCTGCTACAAGTACTGTTGTAACCATTTCTTTTCTATTGCCATTTCCTCCTCGCAACTTCTCTAGCAATTCAATTTCCTCTTTACATTTAGCAAGTGTTTTATCACAATGCTTTTCATTTCCAGCTTCATCCTTTACATGGTCACTATTATCCAATGATTCAATCGGTTTGTCTTGCATAGACAATTCTGTCTCATTCATCTTCAGAGAAATAAGTTCCTGTTCTCTCCTTACGTTTTCAAAAATCAATACTTCATCAACTCCATGTTGTGTAATAGTATTTGAGAACTATCCTCCTTCAACACTTATAATCCATGTATTCATACAACAATTGTCAATTTGAAAAATATAAGGCTCAACAAACTGAGCTAATGTTTCACATATCAGCTCTTCAGGCTAAACTTCATCTTCTTCTTCCACAAGGAATTTTCCTTGTTTTGTAACAGCTCCAAATATCAATTCATCAATAATTTTCTTCTATTGCAACAATTCAATATTTTCCTCATTCAACAGGCATTCTCCATCATACTTTGCTCTAGAGTACTTATCTTCTGAGAAGTACTCTTCATCCTTTGTCAGCACATCAGTATGTTGATCCAAGTTCTCCTCCGAACTCTTGTGACTTTTATCATTTTTTATGACAGCTTCATAAGGCTTCCAATCCTCTGCAAAACTTGCAAACACACCAAAACTATTAAATTAAAAAAACACAAGGTTTTATAGCCTCTTCTGCTACCTCTATCCACATTTCCTCACGCTGCTTTGAACTATCACAATATTTCATGAGATCTTCCACAGATCTCCATTCTTCATCTTCACCCAGAACTTCACCCTGTTCTTCTTCACAAATGGAAACTTGCATTCCCAACTCAATTTCTCTAAGTTTTTCCACCAGCCACTTGACTTGCCTCTGTTGTAGCCTTCTCTATAACTCAAACCACTTCACTTCCTTTTCCCTCAAGACCCAACCTTATCTTTGGTTTTCCTCAAGTATCAACCTTAATACATTGAGTTGTTCTTTTAACTCTGCAATATCCTTTTCACGATCCTCTTAACTCATTATCTTGCCATTTTCCTTGGCATACTCCTTCAATTTTTTTATGTTGTGGTCTTCCTCAGAACCTATGTCATCTCTATTATGACTATCAGTATCCATATTCTTCTCTACCTTCATGAGTTTCTTACTCACTTACTATGAGCTGCATTAAAGCCTCTCCAATAGCAAGCCCTCCCTGCTACCTTTTACCTCACCAAGCTTTCCTTTGTACTTGGTCTTTTGGAAAGCACTTGGTTATCTATCTCTAGAACCTCTTTGAGTACTTCTCTATGCTCCTTCTAGGCTTCAACTCATATGCATCTTTTAAGAACACAATTGTCCTCTTTATCCAACCCCTATTAGAATAATTCAAGGTTCTGCCACATTCTTCTTTCATTCAGAAATTCTTACCAGCTTTCTTCATCCCTTAGCAATTCTACCCACATCCTCTGTGGAATTTCCTTTGTGATCGTTCTATGAGCTGCAACAAAACCTCTGCAGTAACATGTCTCCTTCTTGCTACACATGCCTCACTAAGTTTCTCTCCTTTGAGCTGAGTCTTTTGGCATCTCTCTAGTTCTTTCCTTTGGAACCAATTGAGCACTTCTTGCTCTATGTTGTTGCAATATTCTCACCTTCTTATGTTGCTACCTTCAAGACCTCTGCATGATCTTGTTCTACCATTCACCTGCACTTTTAATGGATTGTTCTGTATTTCCTTTTCATCTGCAAATTCTCCCAATATTCTACTACACTTTATCTCGTGTGCTTATTGTTTGTCATATTTAAAATCTGATCTCTTCTTGCCTTTTTTCATCACCATTGACTTGTATACTCACCTTCAAAACATAATTTTGTTTCAAATCTTCTCAAAGAAATTTTCACGCATAATTTCTTTGTTCGACTCCGATACCAAATGATGTTAGCCTAAGTTGACAATACCCATATTATGCAAATTGAATTACATTCCCTATACACGTCTGAGGAATTTTAAATTTTCCTGCCTAGTAAAACCTTCACAAACAAAGGTTTAAGGCTCCTTAAATAAATGCTTAGGCAGAAACATTTCATTTAAACTATCCAAAGTCTTAAACTTTGATAAACCTTTGAGCGGAACCCTTCATAACCTTTCATAAGCTTTGGTTAAGTCTTATTACCTGCGCATATTAACCATAGCCTTTTAACTCTGGTTTAATCACCCGCGCTTATCAACCATACCATGGTATTTATACTTTGGTTAACTCAACTTAGAACAGAATACATTATTATGCTTATAACTCTTGTATAATAGAAAGATTTCATATAATACTTAAACCTTACATTCAAGTTAATTCACATGACTTTACACATTTCCCGACACTTAACCTTTAGCGTGTTCAACCTCTACTGTCGATCTCATTCCTTAATTTGACAGTCATCGCGTCACCTGATCATCAACTTACCCGGATGATCTCCACCGTTTATCTCTCCTATCTCAATCCAACGGTGATCATGTAATCTTGCGCAGATTACATGCACGATTGATATTAGATCGAGATCTTGCAAGAAAAGAGGTTTTCTCTTTCCTCCGTGTGCTACGTGTTAGCCTCTAAGCTTAATCAAGTGAATTTTACAAAGACCACTTACCATCTTTAGGGTGCATGAGAAACTGCTTACCCCTTGCGAGATCTCTTCATCCTTTTTCTAGCATGTGGGTTTAATCTCCATCGTCCATCTTCTTTACTTTATTCTACGCGACTTAATCCTGGTCGTCTATCTCCATCACTCTTGTTCATTGATCTAATTGATCCAACGATTGTGCTTCGCTACAACATTCTTTTGTTTCTTACTGTGTAATTGTCCATTTATTCAAGTTTTCGCCTGTGTCTCTATTCTCGCCTTCTGGTCTTCAATTATTCTGATCCGATCTTTAGCTTTGTTCTTTAATCCTTTGCTCTTTTACGCTTCCATTGCGTAACTCCTGAGGTTTTAAGTACCTTATAGTATGCCTTCACTATAACGTTAAGGTTTCTCCAATACTATCTGTGTATAAACTCGTAACAAGCTTCTCTGCACTTTGTCTCTAGTTCTACACACCTGCAAACCTATGTTGTGCAAAGTTACTTCTAATTCACACCCAATACATTCAATTACTCCATTCACACCACACAAACTCAGAAATCGAGTTATTTGCATTAATAAACAAATAATTACAAAAGGATTCCTTTCTGGCTTGATCTTCACTACCAGTGGCCTTTTCCTTTCCTTCCCGTAGGCTTACAATCAACCCTATCTAACTAACTCACTCTCTAACTCCTACCTAGCTAACCCTCTTCTATGTCTTTTAGACTTACATTTATACAAAATGATTCTATAACCAATTCTTGGTTTAGATCCATAAACTTCTCAACAAAATCCTAAAATCTCTTCTTTATCTCTAAGGATCCTCTCTAATCCACAAAATCATCAACTAATTCCTAATCTAAGCTTTTACAATTAATTCTCAAATCTATCAATATCTCAACTATCCTAATTCTCTCATGTTCCCCAACATTTGAGCACATTTACAAATATGGCTCACAATACTTAATTAAATCCTATTCTTTATATCTCTCATTAAAATTACTCAAAACCTTAATAATTACATTAATTTAATATTCAGGAAACCAACTTCCTTGAAAACACAAGACCCCCTAAGTTAACTAGAATACAATGAAATTGCTGAGCTGGATGATCCTGACATCATCATGTAAACGATCATGGACCCCTTAGAACTAGGTCATATGTGGTAAAGGACCGAGTGCCTTGGGTTGACTTGGTTAAAAATTGGTTGAGCCTTGGGTCCTATGGTCAGCGCTTCTCACTCCCGTGTCCACATAGAAAATTATAACTACATGTCACGAAGAACCATTTTTTCATGAAAAGATTCATGATGAATCAATATAGTGATGAATAGCTACATTTATTTGGTCTATTGATATAAATGGATGGTATTTGGTTGACGTTATGAGTTCAAGATGAGATTATTTTCACTATTGATTGAGTCCACGACGGCTACGTTCTCTAGTTATGGTGCTCGCTCACAACAATTTTCGTTTGAGCCTAAAAGGGCCACATTATTTTATTACAGTTTTTGTTGAAGCCTAGAGGGGCAATTTTCTCTAATTATAGTATATGTTTGAGCCTGGAGGAGCCATGATTCTTTGTTACAATGTTTGTTCAAAGCCCAAAGGGGCCCTATTCTTTGGTTTCAATTTTCATTTGATCTCATATGGGAAATTGTTCTATGGTTATAGTATTTTTTCAAACCCCAAAGGGGCCATGTTCTTTATTTGCAGTATTCGTTTAATATCTGAGGGGCCATGATCTATGATCATTATTTTTTCTGATCCTAGAGGGGCCTTTGATCTCAGTTCACTATATTCACCCAAGCCCAATTGGCCATTATCTCACTTTCACAATTGGCAGAGATATATTGCAAGCATTGGCCAAGCTCGAGGGAGGCCAATATGTTTGTCCCTCGCCATATCCATGTCAGAGAGTGTATCACATTGAAATTCAGTCGACCTCAATTATGATATGGCTAAGGCATGACACATAACCAAGTTTGATTGTTTCCATGAATGGTGTGTATTGGAATACAACCTTAACACATTGTACCAAGTGTTGGCATGGTGTAAGATACAACGGCTACACACCCTTGGCCCAGTCCATAGTAAAATTTATTATAACATCAAAAGCATAGGAATACAACTTTCATAGTGCAGGTCAGTTGGCGGGGCACCAGTAGTGGATTGGCCCAGAGCCTTGTTCGAGTCTCGATGGTAACTACTCCAGATTATTCTTTATTTTTAAAAATCATTTTGTTGAATGACTAACTAATTGGAGACATATATTCTTTAACGCGACACCAAATTATGATATTTTTTTCTAATGCATCCTCAAAGAACCAATTTGAATAATGGTTAATTAATTATATAGTTTTAAATGATTATTTTGAGCTTTTGAGCTCATTCTGGAGCCAAATTGAAATTCGTAAGTTGCACAATGATCCATGTTAAGAGGTGAATGCATCCGAAGGCATGAAATTCTTTATTGATATATATTTGATAATTAGAATATTTGTTTTTGAGGGTTTATGAGCAGACTATAGTGGTTTTGGATATATGGCAAGAAATGAGTCAAATATGACTATATTGTCAAATAAATAGAAGTAAAATTATGATAGAGTATGGTAGAGTGTGGACAACCATAACATCCCATAAATAATTTTGACATAAACTTTGCGAATTTTTCTTCAAAAATTATTCCATAAATTTCTTCAATTAAAATTTCTGAATTTAGAGAATTTATGCCCAAAGTTAAATAAATTTTACAACATATAAAACCCAGAAAATGTTTCAACCCAAAATATACAAGAAACGCATGCATGAAATCTTAGCTTTATTGTATTAACTACAATATATGCTAGTACATCTATAATTAGCTACGCTGGGAAATAGCTGAGGTGGCCTCCAAATTTGGTTGTAATTTTAATGTTGGCCACCCAAAATAAATTGCAATTGTAAAATATCCCCAAATTGAGAATTTGGATAGTCCGCAACCAATTTTTAGATATGCACTAGATCTTATCTCCAATAATGTTGCTAAAGCTCTGTGAGATTTCTGGATGAAATCTCCTCAATAATGGTTTAGGTTTTCCTCCAACTCACAATAGCAAACTCAATATTTTTCATCCTAGGGCTTACAGAAGTTGAGAACCATGTTCCTAAAACCTGAGCACAAAGAAAATATTACAACTCACAACTCTTAGATGTCCCAAATTATTAGATCTCCCTCCTTTTAAATATTGGATGGAACACTCTAGCCATCTAGAAGCATTTTCTTTTTTTATTTTATGCTTTTTCTAGAAGAAAGTCCCCTTTACTTCATCTAAGTGACTTTATTTTATTTTATTTAAGTCACTTTTCCCATGCTGACCTTTTTAAGCATTTTCTCCTCTTTATTTAACTAATGACTAATTAAAGTCACTTTTAATATAGGAAAATGGTAAATCCACCTCTACGATCTCTTTGATCACTTAAAATAACTTTTCATCATCCCATCATGTACATCTCTTTGTTCTTGTTCCAAAAATCAATTACACTAAGGTGTTTCATCAAATACTCCTCCCAAAATGATATGTTAAGCGTATTTAATTAAGATATGCTCAATAATAACCTTGTTTTATGGAATTGTTAAAATGCAGCGAAACCAAGAATAAGTTGTGTGGAATTGACAGTGATAATTAATGATTCCGAGAAAACTCCATCATACCCCATAAATCTCCTCCAAAACCCTCTAGGCCCATTGATAACGAAATCTCACTCCTGTGATTGTCACTAACCTTAGAAATTCATCCTAACCACTTCATAAGGGAAATTGAAAATTGGGACATTACAAATCCTCTTGTCCCGAGATTGGTTTCCCTCAAGTAATCTACATTTGACCATTGTAGAGACATCTATACATCGGTACCAGGATCATATATAAACCATTATGCGAAACGATGCCTTCATGCCAACCAACCATGAATAGATCCCTCAATGCTTGGATCCCAAACCAATTTTCAAATCATATTTCCATTAATATATCCACTTGGATCCCAATGCCACCATGTCGAATAATCATAGCCCGTGCCTAAGGGCTCCATATACGTTATACTTTCGACCAAGGATATCCTTCCAAAAATCACCCCATTAATAGGATATACATTCGACCAAAGATATCCTCCCAAAACTCACCCCATCAATACAATACCAAATCATAATCTCCTACCAATCCATCCCACAAGGAAGCTTGAATGCATGATCATATGCACATGGATTAAGTCCACTAGGCTAATGCTACTCCATGGTCAACTCATGCTACTTAGACTAGTCAACCAATATGATTTGTCTCGGAAACTTTTTCCTTCTCTCCCCAATGTATAGAGATGGGTTGGTAGTGTTGCAAGCCCTATCTATGTACTCCTTAAGAGGGTTGTTATGAAACTCTCAAATCTACTCTTGTTGCTTCCATGCTAGGGAATTTAGTCTTCCCTCAACACTAGACAACTTGGCTGTTGACTTGGCACACATCACTCTAAGCTCCTCAAATTTACTATTCTACTACAAGATGGTACCTCATACTCTCTGGATATTTTGCTTCATGCCATAATATTGGTCCTAAAAAGCTCACTCTTCTCCAAGTGGCTACTTTCTGAAAGTACTACATCCCTATTGGCCACCTCTACATCTATTTTCACTGCATCAATGGTTGGATCCAAAGATGGATGCTCAACCACCTCCACCACGCCTACAACTCCTTCAACATGGCTCTCTAAAGATGGATCATCATGCATACTATATATATCATCCTCGACTCATGGTCCTCTATGTGCTCTTCATGTGGGATCACTAGTAGCTCATTTCACAAGTCTCCCTGAACTCTTCTCCTTGGTCTTATTTACATATTTGGTTAATCTACTACTTATCCCCTTCATTCATTAGACATGGATGTACACATAAATTGTTGCCATCATCTTCATATGATTGCTCATGCTCTTTGAAAGTATTCTCCTGAAAATCATTGGTCTCAACTATAATAGAGGACCCCATCTCATCCATTACTATTTCATGAGCCTTTAATGGGATCTCCAAAAGAGGATACTCGTGATCCCCATGATGAAATTCAAGCATTGTTTAGTCATGTCTCTCCTTGTGATCATGCAAGTTAGAGCGTTCTACATGTGACTCTTATCCAACTATGAACTCTTCAACCCTTTCTACAATCAATTGACTTGAGTTCCTTGCCATTTCTTTCTCTGCTTCAATTTTTGCACTCTCATCTACTTCCCTGTCCCCTTTAAATTTACATATGTCCATGCTTCCTGACATGTGAAACAAATTTTCTCTCTTCTCATTTAATTTTTTCTCTTCATTGAGAGTTCTAGAGACTATTGTAGCTTTGGCTCCTGATCGTTCCCAGATCCTATCCCTTCAAAAATTATTTAGGTTCAAAACAATGGGCTATGAACTACATAAACGACTCATCCATAAGCTAATAAATTTGCAATCTACAAATTCCTCTATTACTCTCGCAACAAACATGCTCAATAACTCATCCTCAACACCTTACAACAACAATATTGGGGTTGGATGTCACATACCAGGCTGGCTAACATAAATAATTGTCATACAACTCAACAAATGTACTGTTGAATAACATATTGACAAGACAAGTTATGCTCCAACAACTTCCCTTTGTATTCAATTTCAGCTCACACAAAGAAATCAACTCAACCAATTTTAGCTAGCTTCCCACAATGATCTAGGCACCTTTCTGGCACCTTGATTAAGATGGAAAAATATGCTCCAGAAATGATGAATGCAGGTTGTTAGTAAAGTAAGGAAGTCAACCTCCTTAAGATGATGTATAACCCAGAAATTTGGTCACTAAGAAATGATCGAAACTGCTCCAGAATTGATGATTCTATCTTCCAAACACTGAGAAACTTGGCTTCTATAATCTAAGGCTTGATCTCCTTAAGAGATAGATATTTCAACGTCTTAAAGATGTCTCCAATACTAAAAAATTAGTCTCTTTAATTCAACTCCTCTTTGATAATTAAATCCTTGACATAATAATGGCATTGGAGTAGTAACATGATCTCTTAGAAATGTATAATAAACACTCAACAATCGATTTCATATTTGATGCTCCTTGACTTCAATACAAAGATCAACATAATAATGACATTGGAGTAGTAACATGATCTCTTAGAAATGTATAATAAACACTCAACAATCGATTTCAGATTTGATGCTCCTTGACCTCAATACAGAGATCAACAAATACAATCTTGATCTTTTGAGGTAAATGTTCACATCCTGATTACAATGACAGTTCTGCTCCAAAATAAGGGAGAAGCTAGAATTCAATTTTGTTGAAGATGTCACTAGTATAGAGTTTCAGCCTCCAACGAAATAGTTGATTAGACTCCTATATAATGATTAAACTCAACTCCTCAAAAAATAATGATGATGCTCTACTTCAGATCAAAATTCCCTTCATTGGAAAACGAAGGATATCCTCAGTTTTCCAACGAAGGATATCCTCGGCTCGTCTGGGAAATTGTTCTCAGTCTGCTATAGGGATTAGTTCTTAGCCTAGAAATGATTACAATTTCTACCCAACAATATGAGTCTCGCAGCTTTAGCCAAATAAACAAGGATCACGCACAGGGACAGAAGGAAATTCATTCTGCTCACAATGGATATCACGTTAAGGAAAATAAGAATTCAGCTTACCAAACACATAATAATATTCTCAAAAATATGAAGAATGTCACCCTGCAAAACAAGAATCAACTCGCTTGGAATTCTACAACACACCAATCATATCCATTGCATAGGGTTACCAAAATGTGTACAACTCTGTTGGTTCACATCAAGTTCTAAGCATAAATTATTCCTCAACGTGCAAAATCTGATGTCTCGACCATATAAATTATTGCCCAACACTTACATTAAACTGAATCCATGACTAAAATATTACCCATCTCTATGAACACTTCTACTAGCAATGGTACACTACAATAGTGTCACAGTCTCTTTACAACCTCACTAAAAATCTATCTCCAGCAACAATCCATGCCCTTTTTATTACCTCATCCCACTGCACAACGACCCATGCACACAACTATATAGAATCCACAAGAAATCACATTCGTAGCATAATAATTGCGCTCGCGTAACACTTCTATGATCATCAGTACTCTACAGGTGTTCCAACGCACTTTCACACTTTGTTTATGCACCTGATCTACCCACAACCGTATGCCATATCATCAAATAAACACCTATAATCTGGAATGCACCAAATTGGAGATACACCCCAGACTGGCTTGTTGCAGAGATCACAGTTCGAACTGGTGAATGTACATGGGTGTATATATGTCCTTATGATGACAGATCAACATGTAATTCTTCAACGCATCATTACAAAGGCACGCACACTACAACTCACGATCTATCGCTTCTCGGTATATCCATTGATGTTATCCCAGCCTTTTCGTGACCTGTGGTGATAATAATGTGTTGCAATTCAGCTCTAATTAGTCTTAACGATTTTGACCCCTCCATAATTTTACTTGCACACAATCAAACTCCTTCCCAATCAACGATCAAATGCCTATTTATGAATGGGATACTTTCTCCTCGAGCTCTAGAACTCAGCACTTGATGCACCCCTTGCACAATCAATTAGCTAAGACGAATGCCACTTGGTCATGGTCCACGTTCAATTTTTGGGAAAAAATATTCGGGATGTATCCACTGACTGAACTCATTTAATGACTAGTCCAATCATGGGATAGGTGTTGGAACATGCTCAACATTTTGTTGAATGAATATTGAAATAATGAAGAAAAGAAATTAAACTCATTCAGTTATACTTTGACCAAGAAAAGAAACTGAATTCAAACACATGAATAGGCACACAAGATTTACGTGGTAAAACCTGCACAGGGGGTCAAGGAAACATCCACGGGGCAAGGGATTTGAATTTATTAATTCAGCAATGATTCTCCACACATACATTTCTTGGGCATTCACTAGTTTTATACCATCGACCTCCATTACATAACTAACATTTTGGTATAGAACTGACTAGTTACATTTTACCCAAAATTACATAATTCGTTGTCAAACTAACAAACTCCACCTTGACAACAATTTTCCTAACCCCTTGCCCATGCCCATTCATCATCTTTTCTGCAAGCCAAGAGAAGCTAAACACCACCACAGCTTCTCTATTGTAATTGTCTTTGTGAATATGTCTACACAATTCTCTCGTGTATGGACCTTTTGAAGAGCTACTTTTCCGCCATCGATCACATGTCTCAAAAAATGATACCTTATATCAATGTGCTTGGTTCTGTTGTGATACGCAAGGTTTGCAGCCAAGTGAATAGCACTTTGACTGTCACAAAGTACATTCAATTTCTCCTGCGTTCTTCCAATTTCATCGAGCAAACCCTTTAACCAGATTGCTTCTTTACTGGCATCTGAAGCAGCTATATATTCAGCTTCGGTAGTGGACAACGCAACTGTTTCTTGAAGCTTTGACATCCAACTAATTGCTCCACCTGCAAGAGCAAAGACATAAGTTGTAATTGATCTTCTTTTGTCCAAATCACCTGCATAGTCAGCATCTACATATCCGCAGACTGATCCTTCACTACCATTAAAGACAATGCAATGGTCACTTGTGCCTCTTAGATATCGAAGCACCCATTTCACTGCTTGCCAATGTTCTTTACCAGGATTTGCCATGAACCTGCTGACAACTCCAATTGCATGTGAAATGTCAGGGCTTGTAGATACCATTGCATACATTAAGTTGCCTTCAACGTTTGCATATGGTATATGAGACATATACTACTTTTCTTCATCGGCTCTAGGACTCAAAACCGAAGAAAGCTTAAAATGGGAAGCTAGTGGAACATTAACAGGTTTGACATTGTTCATAGAGAACTTTTCAAGTACTTTCTCCACATACTTCTGTTGTGATAACCAAAGCTTACCATTTTTCCTGTCTCTGTGTATCTCCATGCCCAAGATATGTTTTGCTGCTCCAAGATCCTTCATATCAAACGTCCTAGAGAGTTGAACCTTAAACTTGTTGATCTCTTCCATGCTTTTGCTTGCAATAAGCATATCGTCAACATACAAAGCTAAGATAATGAATATGCCATTAAAAATTTTGAAGCATACACAATGATCATACTCACTTCTTATAAAGTTCTGGCTCACCATGAAGGAATCAAACTTCTTGTACCATTGTCTAGGAGACTGCCTCATACCATACAATGATTTCCTGAGCTTGCAAACTAATCTTCTGCTGCGACCTTGTACAAAACCTTCTGGTTGTTCCATATATATCTCTTCATTCAAATCACCATGTAGAAATGTTGTTTTAACATCTAACTGTTCTAACTCAAGATTAAGCAACGCAGTTAGTGCCAACACAATACGAATAGAAACAAGTTTTACAACTAGAGAAAAAATCTCATGAAAGTCTATACCTTCAACCTGAGAATACCCTTTTGCTACCAGTCTCGCCTTATACCTTTCGATACTTCCATCAACTTTCCGTTTCAGTTTGAAGATCCACTTGCATCCAACAACACTTCTCCCTTCAGGAAGCTCTACAAGATCCCAGGTATTATTCTTGGCTAAGGAATCCATTTCTTCTTCCATAGCCATTTTCCATTTTTCTCTATCTGTATCATCAACTGCTTCCCGATAACAAGAAGGTTCCCCATCTTCAGTAATCAAAGCAAAAGATGAAGCAGAATCTTCATACCTTTTGGGAGTTTTCCTTTCCCTTGTAGACCTTCTTAAAGCGACTGGTTGCTGAACTGGTTTAGAAACTTGAACTGGTTCAGAAGCTTCAACGGCTTCCTTTGTGTCTTCAACACCTTTTTCTCCAGAAGTCTCTCCTTCCTTTCCACTGTCACCGAAAGGTCTAGCCTCCAACTGAACTCGTTGATTTGGCGATACCTGTTCCTGTTCAATTCTTTGAACATTTGATTTTAAAAGAGAGGATTCATCAAATGGTACATCTCTACTAATGACTATCTTCCGCAATGTAGGATCCCACAACCTATATCCTTTCATTGCATAGTCATACCCAACAAAGACATAACATTTTGACTTTGGATCTAATTTTGAACGCTGATTTTTCGAAATAAGAGAATAAGCATCACAGCCAAATATCCTCAAATGTGAATAGTCACAAGACTGACCTGTCCAAACTTCTTCAGGAATTTTACAATCAATTGCTACTGAAGGTGATCTGTTAACTAAATAACAAGCAGTAGATACTGCATCTGCCCACAACTCCTTTTGCAAGTTAGCATTGCTGATCATGCTTCTGGCTCTTTCCATAAGAGTCCGATTCATACGCTCAGAAACACCATTTTGCTGAGGAGTATAAACAATAGTTTTGTGTCTAATAATTCCCTCATCCTTATAGTATTGTTCAAATTCAACTGAAGTGAACTCACCACCATTGTCAGTTCTTAAAAATCTAATATATTTGCCTGTTCTTTTCTCTACCATTACTTTAAATTGTTTAAAGACATTTAATACATCAGCTTTCCTTTTTAGCATATAGACCTAAACTTTACGGAAGTAATCATCAATAAACGTTAAAAAATACAGTGCACCTCCATATGACACAACAGGGGATGGTCCCCACAGATCAGAATGAATATTGTCTAAAACATCTTTACTATTATGATTTCCAACTTTAAATCTCTGTTTACACTATTTTCCATACACACAATGTTTACATAAATCTAAATTCAAGGATTTCAAATTGGGAAGAGATTTACGTTTCATCAGTATCTGAAGACCTTTCTCGATCATATGACCCAATCGCTGATGCCATAGACGAGTACCTGCTTCTTCCTTTTTTGATGCAACTGCTGCTTCACTGACCTAAGTACTTCCTTTTAACCTGTAAAGATTTTCGACCTTTTCTACCTTCATAACCACAAGGGCTCCTTTAAAGACTTTCAAGATGCCATCCTGACCTGTAAACTTATAACCATCTGAATCCAACACTCCCAAAGAAATCAAAATTTTCTTCAAATCAGGTACATGTCTAACACTAGTTAATGTTCTAACTGTGTTATCATACATCTTAATCATGATATCTCCCATCCCAATAGTCTAACATGACACATTGTTACCCATAAACACAGAACTACCGTTTACATTTTTATACGAAGTAAACCAATTTCTATGTGGGCACATGTGATGCGAAGCATTAGAGTCTAACAGCCAACTATCTAAACCCTGAGAGACATTACATTCAGGTGAAGTTTCATCTATCATACATAATTCTTCAGCAGATAAAACTTCGTCTATCATACCTGAATCGACCTGATTCACTTCCTTCTTTGGGTTTTCGGATTCCTTTCGTTTCCAACAATATTTCTTCAAGTGTCCAATTTTATTGCAGTTCCAACATTTTGCCTTACACTTCTTTCCCTTCGATTTCGATTTGGAAGACCCCCTTGGTTTTTCTCCTCTTTCCTTTGAGCGTCCTCTAGCTACGATGGCTTCTGATGCAGCTGTTTCAGTGCTGGATTTCTTTCGTACTTCTTCAGATAGGAGAGCTCCCACGACTGATTCAAACTTCAAAGAATCAACCGTGCTCAAGTTAATTGAAGTTACGAAGTGATCCCATGATTCAGGCAGAGAACACAACAAGGTTATGGCTTTATCTTCTTCCTGTATTTTAACTTCCATATCTGTTAATTGACATATTAGTGTATTAAAAACATTCAGATGTTCTGCAACGCTTGAACCTTCTTTCATTCGAAGACTGTATAACTGTCTTTTCAGATAAATTTTGTTGGTTAATGACTTTGTCATATAGAGTTTTTCAAGTTTTTCCCACAATCCTGAAGTTGTAGTCTCTTCAACAATATTGAAGAGAACCTCATCCGCTAGGCATAACCGGATGGTACTGAGAGCTCGGGCATCCAAGTCCTCCCAGTCTGAAGTAGCCATGGTTGCAGGTTTATTAGTTGCCCCATCCAATACCTAGTGCAACCCTTGTTGCACAAGCAGATCCCTAACCTTCAGTTTCCAAATAACAAAATTGCTCTTTCCAGTGAATTTCTCCACCTCGAATTTTGCATTCGACATCTTGGCCATTTTTCTAGGATTTCAATCTTCAATCCTTAAACTAAGGTTTTTCCTTTTCAGAAAAAATAATCTGTCTTTGAACTAGAGTTTATATTTTTCTTTCAAAAATAATAACTTTTCTTTATTTACAAACCCTTTCTGGCAAACCCCTTTGTTATTTTTTTTTTAACAAACAAACAAAGAAACCCTTCCTTTTTTCCTCCAATATTTGTATAAAAACCACCCCTTAAAAAAACTTGACTTGATTTCAATTTGATGTCTTTTCTTAAAAGAAAATTCTGCTGAAAATAAAAAAGTTCTGGAAACTTTGATCAATACCCGAATTTAACAGCAACTTGATTTAGCCTGCAGAACCTCGCACCTCTCCACTCCACGCAGGTTCCTCTTCAGGTGACTTGGTCTGCGTTCAATGGCTCTAGCATGCAAGAACTCTTGAAGAGCTTCAGCAGAACCTCCCTTCATACGCAGGTCCTCACGCAGACTCTGCCTCAACGCACGCACCACGCAGGAGCTTGATTTTACACGTAGAGTTGCAACTGCTCCACGATTCCTCCTCAAGCAGCGTGCCAGTTCTGGACGCAGAGACACAGGTTCCTCTGGCTGCAACCTCTGGTCCACGCAGAGAGCAGATTGCTCCAGTCTTCACATGCAGAGAATGGAAATCTTCAAGCTCTGGCTGCACGCAGCAACTGCTCCATGCTTTTCACGCAGCGAACATGTAGAGGGGACAACACGCAGAGGGTTTGGATTTTCTGCAACTGCTGCACACTTATCACCCAACCAACACGCAGAGCCAATACACGGTAGAGCGTTTGGCAAATCTTCCATGCAAGTAGCACACTCACACAGGTGGCCAAGGTTTGGCAGTGTCCTCTCACGATTTTCCACTCAGATTGCCCCCTTTATCTCTATACGCAGGCTTTGTCCTTCACACAGAGCCTCCTCAATGCAGACGTTGGCTCTTCAACAACCTCTCCTCACAGAACAACCTTCACGCAGCACCAAACACACGCTCTGATACCACTTATTGGTAGAATAGGAGAAATAATAAGAAAGGATTACACACATTCAGTTATATATTGACCAATAAAACACCATAACTAACTGGGAACCAAACACAAAAATAGACACACGTGATTTACATGGTAAAACCTCGACAGTGTGTCAAGGAAACATCCATGGGGCAAGGGATTGGAATTTATTAATTCAACAATGATTCTCTTCACTTACATTTCATGGGCATTCACTAGTTTTATATCATCGACCTTCGTTACATAACTGACATTTCGATATAAAACTGACTAATTACATCTTACCCAAAATTACTAATTCGTTGTCAAACTAACATAACCGATCCAAAAAAATGAACAACACAAATCCAAGATAATATATGCTTTTCAACCTCTGGCCTCTTGACTATTTATCTAAAAACTTTTATTATACTCTATCAAATGGCAGATAGCCGGGGAAATAGGTCAACTAATGTTAAGTTCATCCATTCCAATTACTATAGTCCCTGTAAGTTCATCTATTCCAATTACTATAGTCCCTGGCCATTACCAAATAGCAGAGACTAATAAAATCGGAAAAAAATATATAACAAATATAGAGTAAAATTAACAAAGATGTCCATCAATATTTATTATTATTAAAACTCGATAGCATGAGAAGCCAACGAGGGAGGGGACATTATATTCATTGTGAAATATAAAACTTCCTCACTTTAAGAAGATGACTCGTTAACAAAATGGAAATGGTATTTATTGTGGAAATTCAAGACAATTGAGGACTCATTAACAAAGTCGAGATTGTATTTATTGTGGATATCATAAGATTTCTAAGAGATGGAATTTTGTGGTTTATTTTCTTTAATGAAATTCTCGGTTAGAACAATCTGCTAGAAATTTTTGACGAGACTTGAGATTGTGAAAACTTAATTTGGGGTGTGAATAAATTTGAAGTAACTTTTATATTTAGATTTTTTAATAAATTTATTATTTAAAAGAAATGGAAAATATTAAATATGTTGAGAGTTTGGAGTGAAATATTTTGAGTGAAATGAAATGATATTTTAATTTTTTTTGAGTAAAAATAGTCTATGGGATTATTAGTTCTTTGTTTTTTGTCTTTTGCAATTTAATCATTTTTTTGTTCAAATTAATGATGAGTTGGCACAATTTTCCAACAATCTAAGAAATCGATGCTAGCATATTCCTATAATTTTCTTTGATGTTTTTGAATGCATCACATTCCAAAATGAAATGTTTTTCCGATTCCACTGCCCAAGATATGCAAAATCTACACACTGGTTCTCCCTAAGCTTCTTTAAGAAATGTTTTTCCGATTCCCCTTATCAAGACGTGCAAAATGTACATACCGGTTCTCCCCAAGCTTCTTTAAGAAATGTTTTTCCGATTCCCCTTATCAAGACGTGCAAAATGTACACACCCGTTCTCCCCAAGCTTCTTTAGTAAATGTTTTTCAGATTCCATTACTAAAGATGTGCAAAATGTACACACCCATTCTCCCCAAGTTTCTTTAGGCAGGGGACATTGGCTTATTTAGTAAATGTTTTCCGATTCCACTACCCAAGACGTGAAAAATGTACACACCCGTTCTCCCAAGTTTCTTTTTGCATTTTCCACTGTCCTGTGTCACACTAAAGTTGATGCGAGTTGGTTCTTAATTGAGCAATAAGAACCTTTGCCCTCCACGGAATGCTAGCTCCAATGAACTCTTTTTGTTATAGATCACAAGTAGGGTTGAATTCCTCTTGTTGTTAAATGTAACAACATGCACCACTTGATCACTAGTAAAAAAATTCAAAAGTACTCAAAACTTACTTAAAAAAATATAAACAATATGTTTTATTTATTTATTTGTAAAGTGTCAATCAATTAATTTATGTGAAATTTAATTTCTATTAAATAAAAATCTCAAATTTAAATTTTATAAATAATAATTAAAAATAGCTCATTATTTTTTCAATAAGAAAAAAGCTTTATATTTCTATTATATTCATATCTTCAAAATACACAGCATATAAAAAATTACAGTGTTCATATGGGGACCATCAAATGGCTATGAATAGTGGATCATAATCACCTGGATAGAATTGTATTTATGTAGTCATATCAGATCATGAAAGGATAGGATAAATAGAGAGATATTACTATTAGCTTGTATGCCTAATATGTCCGTCCAATTGTTGGTTCCATATGCCATGATATGCATAGATCACAAATCAATCATAGGAGTCCAAAATTGTGGAAAAAGAAAGAACATACCAGATGAGGATCTCATTATAGAAAATTATGTACCCGGTATAGAAAAGTCCTGGATCTGATGAGAAATATTGTCCACTGTTATTTGCATCCTCCATATTCCCAGTGGAACTGCTAGACCCTACTTTGATAGAGCATCTACCCTCTGATTTTTATCCCTGGTGATGTGAGAAATGGTGTAATCCTTCCTGATCCTCCATATAGCCTCCACCCTGTTCAGCCATCCTGAGGTGTGTATGTTCCTAATGGTATGTTTAGATAGGACGTGCTCAATAATCACTTTCAAGTCCCCAAATATATGCAATTTTTGTAAAACAAGGAAGTCACATATCGATAGAAGTCCCGCCAGAGCCATGACTTCTGCTTTATTATTTGTTCCAGCTCCTCCATTCCAATGAATATCATATACTTGCCCTTCCTCAATGATAACGAAAACTCCATAGGCACATGTGCCATGTTGGGTAGCACTGTCGAAATAGGCACATGGATAGATTGTAGCGTCCATGGACTGCTTCATTTTCCCATGCTTGATTTTGGATTGGCCCGGTCGTCCATTTTCATTATATAAGCGGAGGATATATTCGAAAACTAAAGATTGTGGATCCCTTATAGAATTAAATAATATACTGTTGCGCCACTTCCATATGGCCCAAATTGTTAAAAGTGGAACAGGCCTCCTCTCTGTTTTCTAATTGCTTCATCCTGAGAAAGCTTCAGTGATTGAAGGAGGAATGACGGGTGTGAAACCGAAATGATCAGCTATGTTCTGCCAAATTATCTGAGATTGCGGACATGAAAAAATGTGCAAATTGTTTTCAGTATTAGACGTACATATGGGGTATATGGCTGGACCATGCCATTTCCTCTTTTGGAGATTCTCCCAAGTGAGGTTTCTGTCATAAAAGACCAGCCATGCAAAAATAATGATTTTTAAGGTACATCCTGTTTTGCGAAAAACAGTTGGAAATATATTATCAGATGGGTCGTGTGCTGGATACAGTAATTGTAAATAAATCTGATTTCACTGAACGGCTGTAGTGCCACCGAGACTTTTCCATATGAGGAAATCGTTGTCCGTTGAACGAAAAATGCCCCTCGCGTGAGTAGATTGAATGATGGGATTCCATTGAGTTGTCAGTGCGCCATCGAGTTGTATTTCTAAGGTGGTTTTCCATATTGGGACTGCTCCTTCCCATTTTTGGATGACGCTAGCCCATAGAAAAAGACCCATGTTGTGTAATGCTCTCAACAACGGGGTAGAGAAAAAAAAAATTCCTCCACACCTGCAAAATCATCTATGCCAATCATTATTTTAGATCGAGTCTCGAATTTCCAAATTAAGTTTTTCTTGAAGAACGACTCAATTTTATGAAATCCTCTCCATATAGCAGAGCCATTTGAGGATCCAATTTGACGCTCTCTAATCCAAAATGTCATGTCTTGACTGTTCATATATTTGGCTCTAATGACCCTGCTTCAGATAGGTGTTCCCATAATCGCTCTCCACATGGTTTTGCAAAAAAAGGCTCTTCTAAAGAAGTGTAGATCCAATAAACCCCATCCTCCCATCTTTTTGGGCCGACTCAGCTTCAATATCTTAGTCCAGTGGAATTTTTTCTTGTTGTTATGTCCTCTCCATATGAAGTTTGCAATAGCTCATTATGAATAATTACAATGTTCCAAATTCGTTTTTACTTTTAACATATGCTCTGCTAGTAATCTCTCTAATCTAGTTTAGATCAGAGGAAAATAGAAAATGCCTTGCCTCCTCACTTTGCGTTGTCGTGACCAAATGATTTGTTTGGAGAAGGATGCCTGCCTCGTCACTTTGCCTTGTCGTAACGGAATGACTTGTTTGCGGGACGGGTCACTGATTTAAAAAATAAAAAAAGTGCAAAATAAAAAGGTTGATACCTACCAATGAGATAAGCCCACGCATTGTAAAGCAGCCAACCTGACGGCCAGGCTGTCTGCTCGCCTGCCCCCATCCCTATCAATTCCTACCCCACATTTAATCGTCACACTTTCATAGCGTAAAGCTGGGAATATTTTCGGGACGCCTATATTTTATAACTTTTTTTAGCGGAACGCGTGAATTGTCCATTGCTGGTTGGAGGCGGAGACCAGTATTAATATGTGCCACTCTCGACCCTCTTGCTGTACAAATTATGCAACTCACATTTGTCAGCCCTGTGATTGAGTGTTTGAATCTCCTTGAAGGAAGATTAGAGCATCATATTTGGGTTGTTCTTGTCTTTCTGATACTTCACATTTGGTTTGGCGAGATCTGTATTTAGAGCCTGAACTTTTCTGTGGCAGGTTTTCTATGAGTGTGAGAAATAATGGCAAGCGCACGCAAGTACGCATGTGCAGCTCTCTTGGTTGTTGTCATGGTGCTGATGGGAGCAGCAGAAGCAGCAGAGGTGAAGGCAGCTGCCCCCAGTCCGACAATGGAGACAGGCTCTGCTTTAATGCCCTTCCATCCCTCTCTATTCGCCCTTCTCATAGCCTCTTTCATTCCGTTGGTGGCATGCCGATTATAAACTAACATGTCTTGCGACCGTCCTCTGATCCATTTGTATGATTCCACTAAGAGGCGGCTAGTTTTGATATATTTCAGCTTCTCTTGTTTTATTTCCAATTAAAGAAATTGCGCTTGGAATTGTGTTTGAAGCCTCTTACGAGTATATACATCACATGACACGTAATATTTCATTTTCTTTTATCTATACATATCTTGGGTATTGGTTTTGTGAAGGTTAGTCTTTTTAATTAGAGACAGAGTATCTGGTACACCATTTTCTGTTTGTTAGGACTTTTGGGAAATAAAATGATATTTTCACCGTGTTTCAATTTATTGTATAATCTCTGGATTGATAAAATTCCTTTCGACAATCTTTTGGATTTTCTCAAATCGCAAGAATGGCGACATCATAAGGAGGCAGTGTTTGCCCATTTTAATATTATTGATAAATTTTCTTGAACTGATGTTAATTGTTCAGCTTCGGGCAACGCGTGAATGCGCCTCAAACCCGTGCTCACCCAGATGAAAAATGTGTTGGCCAGCACCTAAACTGGACCAAAATGCCGCGCTACCCACTTCAAACTGAGAGAATAAAAAAAAAATTGCCTCTCTAACTCTACCACGATTCTCCGATTTGCCATCATGATCTGGGTTCACCGTGATCTGGTTCTCCACTCTGGCTCAATCCCACAGAAGCGAAGAGAAAAAGAAAATGCTGCGTTTTTGCAGAAAAATCCTCCATTACTGATATAAATCAGGGCGGGCAAGTGGAAGAAACCGTGAAAAAAAAGGGTTCACAGTGTTTCTTCCGAGCGTTATGTCTCACTTCAACCTTGGGATCTCTGAACAATTATTCTACCAGAACCACTGGCATTGTCACCGGAGGTGTCGACAATTCACCCTATTGCCATGGTTAGTGGATTTGCAATCAATTGTGCAGCAATAAATTTGTGATCTGTCTTGCGAACGTAAATGGAGCTTCACATCTACACAATCCATGCTCGATTCCAAACGAGAGCTAAATACACTTTGGCTGCTACACTGCTCAAGGATCTACGATTTATCAATGTTCGATCACTATACCATATGCGAGATCTAAATGTAACTCCGAAGCATCGCTGATCTAATCTTAAAAAATACATCTGGCGAGATCTTCTATGGCCTGACTCCCCATGCTGACCGGCAATCAACACTCTTCCGCTGCCAAGCTTGATGTTTAATGCCTCAAACTCATGACTTCACAACAGATCTTCACAGCGCACCATTGGCCCAATCCATTTTGCGTCAACTCCATGAGAACCACACCAGTTGGCTCCATGTTCACACAGATCCACACTCTCAGCTCCACAGATCTGAGTATCTCAGCAAATAACAGTGGCCTGGCCTGCACGGCCTGCACATCGCCCGCAGCCTGGTGACGGCGGGGCTAGCGGCAGTGCTCAACAACAAGCACAGGGGATGATGAACAACCAAATATTCACAAAGCCTTTATTCTCTTCAGCCCAGGAGCAGCCGAGCCCATGAGGGGCTAGGCCCTCAGGCTCTGATACCAAGATAAAAGTTGCACAATCAATAATATTTTCTATTAATCTGTGAATAAGGAAAAATACACACATATTTATACAATCAATAGTCTCAAGATAGGAATTTTATCTTGGACGTACACTAATGTGGTTGAGAGATTCTCTCAACCACACACTAAACTAGGAGAAACTAAATTCCTATTTTATAGGAACAAACTACTCAATTAGGAAATTGCAACCATAGAAAAGTAGGAATTAACTATTTCCAACTATACATGTGTTATTATATCTCGATTACTTTCAATTTTTCAGGATCCAATGCTAGGATTATGGGGAAAACTTTTGCCTGAGCTACAGGCGAGAATCACTGGGCTTCATTTTTGTACACACAGTAAGCCATCTAGATGCACAGTCGTTTGTTACCACTTCATTTACTAATTTTCCACAGATTATAGCAGTAATATTTTGGTGGTTTGTTGTAGGTTTTCTCCAGTGACGCTTGAGAGCAAAAACTAAGTGGCTTAGACCATATCCTCATGGTTCAAGCAAGTGTTGAAAATGTTATTTCATGAGGTCTTTGTTTAATTATTGAAACATCATTTGTAGTAATTGGAAGGATTTCGTTGACCCCCTTGCTCGGAGGAAACAATGGCCAAGGGGTTATAGGATTTCCTCTTAGTTATTAAAGATGGGAATGAAGCACTATTTGTCTCATGATTTTATTGATTCCTATTACAAGTTGGGCCTCACGGCAGTCTTAACCCAGAAAGGGTCTTTTAGTTTATGTATGTACAAAGTTTATAAATATTCAAATCTCCCGGTTGTATGTACAAGGTCATGCATATGAATAGATTTCCATACAACATTCGTGCTCTTTTCCTCAATCTCATTTATAAACTGTACACATTTTTCTTGGGTTCTTGTCAATTATTTTGATGATGTTATAATTACGTTCCTATTTGGGTTACATTGTAAAAGAGGTTCGAGGGAGACCCGACCCGACAACGGGTTTATTTGGTAGGTTTCAATCCCCTCCGATGATATATTTCCATCCAATGAAGTTTTGCACTGTAAAATTTGTGATTTACAACAAGTCTATTATAGTTTTAGTTTGATTTAACAATTAATACCATATTTATGGAGGTTTCCTTGATTGTCAGTGATTCTCATTTTCTGGAAGCTTGAAATAAAATCATTTATGATTGAGTAATCTCTTCTACAATTAAATCAGTTTCACTATCTAATAATATTGTTACTCCCTCTTGGCCCTCAAAAGGTAATCTTTGCAACCCACAATTTTCACAACTTTCATTGTTTTCTAAACTTCCTCTTGATTAAGAAACCACAAGCATAGAGGTTTTTCTATAATGCATTTATCAAGTTTGGTTTTAGCATTCAATCCATAAGCTTCTTATGTACTATTATATCTAGTGACTTGTTTCAATGGCTTGGGCTAGAACGGCTTGAAGCTGCTGGTTTGATCTGACTTGACCTAGAACTAAACCAATCCCTATAACACCCTCCTCCCACATCTACTCAAGAAACCAGCCAACCAAGGTAAATATGCGACGAGAGGCTACTATGATATGATTCAACTTCCTAGGTAACCTTAAGGAAATAGAATCAATGGAAACACAAAACATAGACCCCTGTGAGCAAATCCACCACTCCAAGTGTCCAACCCTTGAGTTAACCTAGCATTTAGATGAATTAAACCTAAATTCACTCCCATGACAAGGCATGCATGCGACTATAATCCTATAGTCACTCTCACAGGCTTGCTTGCCATTGACCAGAGACCCAATTTGTCAGTGCTATACCAGCGACTCCGGGATTTGAGCCATGTTTTCACACCCAGAGCCCAGGTCACTGCCCAAAATTGAACCCTCTCTTCAAATAAGTAAAATAACATGGAAATAACAATACTAGAGTAAAAACTTGTTCAAGACCTTGATCAGACGCCTACTAGCTATAACAAACATTTTGTCAAACACCTAGCAAATATGCAACCTACATGTGTAAATAATAGATTTGAGCATAGGGGTCTCATACTTATCTGAGATTCGCCATGAAGCATTGTTTCCTTATCATTTTAACTTCCATTCCATCCATTAGGTCATAGATACATTATTCATTCATATATAAGTAAAACTTGATGAGAGTCATACATAGTTGTTGTCATAAAACATATAAATAACCAATATAATAGGGGCATAAGTATCCATGAAATCACAGCCATATAAAACACATGTAATCCATCATAATACTCATAAGAATATGAGGATAAATAACCTTTCATTAATGATGCAAAATCCAAACCAGGAATGGGACTTCCACGTTCCACCCGACCGTAAAATGGCTGAGCCAAATCTCTTTTCAGCCATTCACCCCCATGCCATATTCCAAGCATGATTGTGGGATCTCATAGCACATCAATAAAAAACCATCTAGGGCTTCCAGAGGCCATCCACCTCAACCCATCAAACAACGATTCCACCTCACGGTCGGACATCACAAAACCATTATCAGATCGGTCTCTATCCCAGCCATCTAGGGCTCCAGGGTGTTTTTTCCAACCAAGGCTCCAAGAGTATTAACTCAACCCACAGCTATTGTCTGGCACCGAAGCATTTGTCCAACCAACGCTCTAGGACTAGTAACTCAACCCACCAAGGGCTCTAAAATGTTTGTCCAACCAAGGCTACGGGACTAGTAATTCAACCCAAGTTATTACAGGGCTTCAACTCGTTTGTTTGACCAAGGCTCCAGGAACTAGTAACTCAACCCAAGCTAAGGAAACATGAGAACCAACCAAAAACAAACAATGAAAGTAAACCCACAATAACCATCGCTATCTAGGAAATGGAAAGACTAGGCAATCCTCCATGCCAATGAAAGATCATAGCTAAGAAACCACATGTATGTACCATGCATGCCAAGACTAGTGAAAAAAACATACATGCAACTCAGTACCTACAAGAAAATTAGATGTAGATGTTGATCTTGATGCCTTCTTGCACTTTCCTACTCTTCCTTTACCTTCTTGCTCCAAGAATCCAAGTATGCCACACCCACTAAGAGTGCTCCAAGAAAAATCTAAGTCTCCAAGAGTATGAGAGAGAGAGAGATAATAGGAGAGAGCTCCAACAATGAACTGACCAAGTCTTGCCCACTGATCCTCAAAAGCCTTTTTCTCAATGAGGCCTTTATTTTCTTCATTTTCCACTATTTTCCTTCAATTTCCTCCTCACATGCAACCTGTGACCATTCACCTTCCTTTTATCATAATTTCCATTATTCTCATAAATAAAATGCCAATTAATGCATCTTTTCCTTTTCAAAATCTTTGCCATGACCTTTTCCAATTTGCTTAGCCATGATAAACCGAATCAACACCCATTAGGATGTTTCCCCCACCATTCAACTTGGAATATGTGTCCCGTCAATGTGGCCGTATATATTTTTACATGGATTTTTAACCAGGGTTATTATAGAACCCTCCCCCTTGGAGGAACATTGTCCTCAGTGTTCAATAACACCTATAATCAACAAGACTACTGAAAATAAAATATATTGCCCATGGAGCTTTAAAACACAGCTTATTGAAATATTTACAATGACCATCTGCTAAAACATGACAAACATACCGTTTACTGGAGCTTTATAACGCAACTCATTACAATATTTATAATAACCACATATACACATACACATTTTCTTCAACCAGCGAATAATCATAACATCTATGGAGCTTTATAAATCCAACTAGATATAGTATTTACAATAATATACACATATGCTCAACCAACAAATAAAATATACGATGCTTGCATCCGCAAAAAGGGAATCCAGAGGCTCACACCTCCACCCTCAAGTAATACCAAGATTCACCTCCTTTCCAGGAAGTCCAGAATCCAATGCCATAGTCAAACTGCATCCAATTTCCAACGCTATAATCTTGTGCCACTTTTCCTCTTAGTGTTACCGGCTCATTGTTCTAGGACGCACTCCCAATGTGCATATGATTCCATCTGACAATGCTAATGACCAAAAAAAATCCATCCTCGGTCTTCCCTTCTCTGCTACACAGTGCCTCAGGCAATTTGGTCAACCCCTTCCATGCAGTCACTCACATTCCAAGTTCTGTTGACATCCCCATCTCAGGTAGTCCATCCCTTGCCAAGGCTTCCTTGCATCGAAAGATACAAAAACCAAGGCATATTCTTGCCTCAAAACCATCATACCAATCATAGCATGCTCATGGAAATAAATGGACATTATTGAGTACCAATGTCCCACAATGGCCCTATTCCTGAATTCTTTACAAGCATACTACTGCATTTTCCAATTCCTTTTGTTGTTGCAAATTCTTGTAATCAATTTCAACCATTCAACTAAGCATTCTCGTGCTTCCTATGCCAAGCACATAACTTCTATTAGATTCAAAATAAATTGAAATAACTTCAAAGCATACCTCATTGGTAGATCGTCAATAAGGTATACTTGCAATCCTATTTACTTCCTGTCACAACAAGTCAAACTAGCATCTTTGACCAAACATATCACATCACATTAGCTCAAAAGACAACCATCATAAATCACATGTAACCATCATAAACTAGAATCATAAATCACATGCATAATAAAGCTGAAATAAAATACCGATACTTATCCTTCATCGATCTTTATTTCTGCCTTTGTTCTTATTTCACCCGCACACTGGATTGGTTGCCACACTCGACAAACACCCAGTGCCTTCTCCTCAACCAGGTGGACATATACATAGTGTGCATCACACACATACAACCACACATGACGTACAACTCCATGCAATACATGCACCTACACCTGACATACAACACATACACCTACACCTAGTGTATACAATACAATATATATGCCTACATCCAATGCATAACACAATACATACACCTACACCTGGCGTACAACACAACACAATACATATATACGTAAGGTACAACAACACACAATACAGGCACCTACATAATGCACATATATAGTACCACATGCCCTTAACATAGCATGTATGACATGCACACAATACCACACGTGCACCAGTACCATATGTACAACATGTACAAAGTACCACATGTACACTGCACCACTTGCACAACGTGTGCACAACATCACATGTACATGACGCCACATGCACAACGTGTACACAACGCCAGTTGTACACTACAACACTTGTACAACATGTATACAATACCACATGTACATAGTACGACATGAACGACATGTACGCGACACCACATGTACACAGCACCAGATTCACCACATGTACACAGCGCCAGATTCACCACATGTACACAACACCACCTGCACACAGCACCAATTGTACAACATGTACACATCACCACATGCACACACCACACCATATGTACATAGCACCATGTGTACAACATGTTCGCAACACCACATGTACATAGCACTACATATCCAACATGTACATAGCATCATCTGTACACAACACTGCATATCTAACATGCACAGAGCACCATATGCACACAACACCGCATATCCATCATGCACATAGTAGAATATGTACACAACATCGTATATCCAATATGTACATAACACCACATATACCCAACACTGAATATGCAACATTCATACAATATTATTTGTTCTAACACCCTGTACATAATATTTCATAAACAACATGTACACACACTACATATGCATAATACTGCATGCGCGCAGTCATCACAGATGAAACGTGTACAACATATGCACAACAATAACACCACACATTTGAAACTACACTGTCCTTACCAATAAACCTTGTTTATATTAGGAATCACGATTTCCATTAGACCAAAACCTGTTGGTGTTAGTCAATGATCGCATCACCAGAGATAAGGATCCATGAGAGGTACTTAGTCCATGTCAAGAAACACACGGGGAGCGTTGGTTCATCCAATGTCCAATAATCTCCCCCCCCCCCAACACAAGTGTTGGCTTATTGGGGCCTGACCTAGGTTCGGAGTTAATTAGCTAAACAAATCCTGGTACTACTGGCCCTTTCGCCAATAGTCTGTGGAGCGCAAATTGAGGTCTCACCCGAAGTATTATGGGAGGGTGCTAGAACCAGGTTTCCGCACCCTGGAGATGTCTGATGAGCTTGACTAGTCTGCGGTTTGTCCCTACGCGTAAGTTGCTTCACGCACTTTCCCGTACCTCGCAGCCTAATATACTGTCCTCACGTAGTCCTACTCAGGGGCTTACCGTCGCACTTTTGCATTATTACCCAAGACCTTACTGGTATTCCAATGTTAGTTGATTAGTTTAGCCTACTTGCATGCTTTAAGTTATACTTAACAACATAAACCATTCATACAAGTGCGCACAGCAAATAAACAATGTATTTGCAAATTATATGAAATGTGCATTAACCCAAGAACAGATATACAGAATTATGATAAAACTTCTCTTTATTGATTCTTTCCCCAGTTACAGATTCGACTCACCCTGTGAACTCAGCTGCAAGGGTCTGTGCACTCAGCTGCAAAGCCTCTTCCTACTCTACGACCCAAAGACACACTTCACACTCCGACTCAATCACATATACTTCTTCCTCATGCTCATATTCTATTCTTAGTTAGTTATCTTATACACTTAGAGCCTCGCTCTATTTATACAATCCCATGGTCCATGGACCATGGGTAGGTCTATCCAGCCGACATTACATTACAAAACTAGGGCGGACAACACTGTGACTCTATCATACTTTTGTGCCCGCAATTCGTAGAGATTTACAACAAGATTCAGTCAAAACTTGGGCTTTGAGCCCCAAAACATGCCTTGGAGGGATTCCATGCCCAACAGCGAGTTGGGTGTTTATCGAACTCATGACCTACGCTTTGATACCATTTGTTGAGAATCACGATTGTCGTTAGACCAAAACCTGCAGGTGTTAGCCAACGATCGCATCACCAAAGATAAGGATCCATGAGAGGTAATTAGTCCATGTCACGAAACACACTGGGAGCATTGGTTTATCCAATGTCTAACAACTTCCAGTGTCTTATTCATGCTTATCCTAGCATGTCGCAGACCACACTGCTTTCATTTCGTTGATGTATCCCTTGGTATAACATGTCCATAACATAGACATAATATAATCACATAATATCAACTCATAACCACATGATACTGACACAATATATTTGTGATGACTACTCTTCCCAATTGATTCCTCATAAGACCAGGAACCTCTTCATGTCATTTGCTTGCATAAGCAATCATTCCTCCAGCAAAACGATTCCTACTGACCTTGTTAGACAGTGACATAGATACATAGACACATACATACATATACATAAACATTAGCATAAAACAATCATGATTGTAAGACGACAAGGCATATATGTATGTATGTACGTTGTCAGATAACAACGTACATACATACATATATGCATATAATCATTAGCATAAAGATATCATGATCACAACATAAATACTAGATATCAAGGTCAAGGTTAAGAGAACTCCCTTTATTCATGCACGACATTGAGAACAACAGTTTCCAACATAGCCAAGGCATCTGAAACCTCAGGTCCATATACTTTATCTTTTCTGGTTACCTTTCTCATGTTTGTCCTACCACCGTCTGTTTACCACAATGGACCCAACCAATCCAACCGACTGTCATAGTCTTACCTTCCATTGTGCTATTTACAAAACTTTGTTTGAGTTCTTACATTACCTGTTGAGTGCCACACAAATCTCCCCGAGCTCCATCAACTTTCCTCTTCTTCAACCAATTCCCAAGACACAAAACATAAAAGACAAGACAAGAAACAACCAAGAAGGAAACCATGAAAAAATAATGACACCACAACCCAAGGGGCATGGCCATGCACAAGACACAAAAAAAAACCCCAATCAAGCACAACAAAGCACCAAAATACCAAAATCACAAGACTAGCAACAAACACCATCACTCAATCCCTATGGTTCCCAAGGAAAGCTAAACCTTAGCTTTTTTCAAGATTTCGTGGCAATCTCCTTGCCATGCAATCCCCTGCATCATACCGCCATCAACACATAACTGTCAGTGCATAAATTAACATAGCAATATACTGGTTACCTTACCTTGTTGTGCCCAACACATTGCTTGCAACTAAACACATCCACGCCATCTCTCAAGGGACTCCAATTCTCTTGACAAATCCTCCTGCAACTAGAGACCAGTTAATATACATGTCAAGTACATGTTCATAACTATAGCATATATTCACATAATGTCAGAAAAAATCAAGGTTAAGAAGACTCCATGTATGCAAGGCCCTCATTCATCTAGAATTAGGGTTTCCAAACATAGCCAAAGGAATTATTGTCCAATTCCTTTCTTTTACCCTTTTTTATCTTATTGCAATCGAGGCTTACTATGTACTGTCACATCACCCAACTGTTAGTTATATAAACACATCAAGTGTTACTTTGTCACGCTAATACCTAACATGTTACCTTTCAACTACTCACACATATCAACCACTTGTTTCAAATATCAATACAATCATATCTATCAATTTGAAATCAACCTTTACCAAGACTAAAAATCATTCCATAATTCATAGTCAACTCATAATCCTTAGACACAATGCTACAACTATCACCTACTATACTCAAATACATATCAACTGTCTCAACACATATGCGTTAGTACAATCCTCTTAAAAAAAGAATATTTTGGCAAGAATCCTTATAAACACATACTCATATTATGCAATTCATGAAACATTCAACCAACTTTCAAACATACCATGTTAAATAAATCAACTAGATGACATGATAGATGCCGAACACTCAAACACCAAATAGACGACATAATCAAACATTCAAACACTAAATAGATGACATAAGAAAGTTCATACCTTAATTTATCTAAGGGGCGGCTATCTTATCTGCACAATCAATCTAGTTAGCAAGATATAACTTTAAATCATGTCAACTCAAACATAAATAAGATCACGATATCCATAACACTAACTAACTAACATGTTCACATCATAAACTCATAAAAATTTATCATTTATGCATAGCAATCACATATGTACGATCAGTTTAGATTAGTAACACACAATGTAAGACAATAAGTCAACTCATACTTGAATGCCGTAACTCTAACCATCTGCATAGCCCAATCCAATTTAGCATGGTACATATGACATCAAGATCTTAATGAAATAACCCTAATCATCAAGTTACTAGCATATAACAACCTTAAGCTATATATCATGCTCATCAACAACATATAACATAATCATCAAGCTAACTATCATATAACAACAACAAGTTAACCTACAACATACTCACTAACAACATATAACATAATCATGAAGTTATCTAATATAAAACAACAATACAATGCATACAACTACAATTTACTATCATTCTTGACTACCTAACACATGTGCATATAATTACACTAATCAACTAACATCTATCATGAATGTAACCATAACATCAAAAGACATCCTACATAAACCTAATGTATATAAAACTAATGTATATAAACCTAATGCATATGACAATCCTTAACTTACATACCTATATGATGATATGCTCTTACCCAAAATTCTAATGCTGCAACCTCATTATGATGATCTACATCTCCTGCTCTATCTCATCCAACACACTAGCATCATAACAACCAATAGCATCATGATGACCTAAATTTCATACCATGACTTCTTAAGGCATGTTTGACCTACTATTCATGCATAACTATAACCAATACCATACATGCATGACAACTGCATAATCAACCATACACGCAAGAAGACATACTCCACTACAACACCTTCAACCTTAACATGGCAACATCACTACAACCATGATCAACAACATGCAAATGCAACAAGCACATGGATTACATGCATAAGGAACACATTTGCAACCAACATGAAAACATAATCAACACACTACCCAAGGAGAGCACAACCACGCTCTGATACCACTCTGTAACACCCTCCTCCCACATATACCCAAGCAACCACTAACCAGGGTAAACATGCGACGAGAGGCTACTATGATATGATTCAACCTCCTAGGTAACCTTAAGGAAATGGAATCAATGGAAACACAACAAATAAACCTCCCTTAGGTGCTTTAGGACCCCGGGGAGCTAATCCACCACTCCAGGTGCCTAACTTCTGAGTTAACCTAGCATTTAGATGAATTAAACCCAAAGTCACTCCCATGACAAGGCATTCATGCAACTGTAACCATATAGTAACTCTCACAGGCTTGTCTAACAGGGACCGAGACCCAATTTGTCAATGTTATTCCACCGACTCCGGGATTTGAGCCACTTTTTCATGCCCAGAGCCCAGGTCACTACCTAGAATTGAACCATCTCTTCAAATCAGTAAAATAACATGGAAATGATAGTAATAGAGTAAAAAATTGTTCAAGACCTTGATCGAACCCCTACTAGCCATAACAGACATTTTTTCAAACACTTAGTAAATATGCAACATACAAGTGTCAATAACATATCTGAGCATGAGGGTCTCATACTTAGTTGAGGTTCTCCATGAAGCATTGTTTCCTTATAATTTTAACTTCCATTCTATCCATTGGGTCATAGATACATTTTTCATTCATATATAAGTAAAAATATGATGAGAGCGATACATAGTTGTTGTCATAAAACATATAAATAACCAGCATAAGAGGGACAGAAATATCCATGAAATCACAGCCATATAAACCACATATAATCCATCATAATACTCATAGGAATACCAAGAGAAATAATCTTTCATTAATGATACAAAATCCAAACCCAGGTTGGGACTTCCACGATCCACCCAACCGTGGAATGGCTGAGCCAAATCTCTCTTCATCCATTCACCCTTGTGCCATATTCCAAGCATGAATGTGGGATCTCATAGAACACATCAATAAAAAACCACATAGGGCTTCTAGAGGTCATCCATCAAACAGTGATTCCACCTCATAGTCGGACATCAAAAAACCATTATCGGATTGGTCTCTATCCTAGCCATCGAGGGCTCTAGAGAGTTTTTTCCGACTAAGGCTCTAGGACTATTAATTCAACCCATAACTGTTGTTGGGTGCCAGAGCGTTTGTCCAACCAAGGCTCTAGGACTAGTAACTCAACCCACCAATGGCTCTAGAGTGTTTGTCCAAGCAAGGCTATGGGACTAGTAACTCAACCCAAGCTATTACAGGGCTCCAACTTGTTTGTCCAACCAAGGCTCTAGGAACTAGTAACTCAACCCAAGTTAAGGAAACATGAGAACCAACTGAAAAGAAACAATGAAAGTAAACCCACAACAACCATGGTTATCCAGGAAATGGCAAGGTTAGGCAATCACTGACAATTCAGGAAATCCTCCATGCCAATGAAAGATCACAGCCAAGAAACCACATGCATCTACCATGCATGTCAAGACTAGTGAAGGAAACATACATTCAACTTAGTTCCTGCAAGAAAATGTGATGTAGTTGTTGATCTCGATGCCTTCTTGCACTTCCCTTCTCTTCCTTCACCTTCTTGGTCTAAGAATTTGAGTATGCCATACCCACTAAGAGTACTCCAAGAAAACTCTAAGTCTCCAAGAGTATGAGAGAGAGAGAGAATAGGAGAGAGCTCCAACATTGAACTGACCAAGTCCTTCCCACTAATCCTCATAAGCCTTTTTCTCAATGAGGCCTTTATTTTCTTCATTTTCCATTATTTTCCTTCAATTTCCTCCTCACATGCATTCTGTGACCTTTCACCTTCCTTTTCTCCTAATTTCCATTATTTTCATAAATAAAATGCCAGTTAATGCCTCTTTTCCTTTTCAAAGCATTTGCTATTGCCTTTGGAAATTTCCTTAACCATAATAAACCGAATCAACACCTACTAGGATGTTTCCCCCACCATTCATCTTGGAATATTTGTTCCATCATCGTGGCCTTATATATTTTTACATGTATTTTTAACTAGGGTTGTTACAATCCCAACCCCTGTCATCCTCTAAGAAAAATTTAGATTTTACTCCTATGTATCTGTTGGTAATTACTTGGTTGAGATCTTCTTTTCCTTACATTTAATTCTTTCACTACTTCATGATACAATGAGCAACAAACATCAACGTAGGTACAGTTTTTTCTGGTTCACAACAACTTAAACATATTGACCCTACAACTTACGAAAGCCTTGTGTCACTTCATTCAAAAGAGGGTTACAGTTTGTTCCTAACACAGTCTACACTCATATAGCACTATTCAATTGTACCCAAGACCCATTTGAATGCACAAGCATAGAATGTATTATTTAATAGGTGAGAAAAGAGTCTAGTTACAACAAGGAAACAATCCACAACCAATATTTAACTCAACCATTTATTTTCAGTAGACAAACCTAAAGATTCTTCTGCAAAATTTATTACAGTACAATCAATGCAACCACAACTTTTCTTTCCAATAGAAAATTAAATCCAAAGCATATATATATATATAGGCATAGATACTTATTTGTTTAATTACTATCTCACGAATTCGATAGGGCTGAGACCATTCTACCCAACCTTACGAAGGGAAATGATGTCTACATCTGGCCCCGAGCTTCCGCTCTAAAATAATAGACAATAATATTCTTCCTTAAAGTAAGGTAGTAGACATCAAGACTATAGTCTAGTCTAGTACATACTAATCTCTATCTGTAATGGAGTTACCATTGATTCTAGTCCATCTCAGGACATCTCTCCTTGACAACGTCCTACCAGATTTACAGACTTTTCTTTCCTTCCATTCCAAACAATAAAAAGAAGAACCGTCTTCTTTCCATTGAGATCTTCATTTATCTCTTGGAAAGAGAGGTGTAATTGTTTCTAACTGCCTTGAGGTTGGAATTCATTTACCGGTCTACCCTCTTGAATTATGAGATTTCATAATAATAAAATAACATTACTATGTACTAAATATTAACAAAAGTTTCACTAGGCTTCCACGAGCCCTATTTACGATAATCTCAAATAATGCAAGTAATGTGTTAGTGTTAGTATTTGCATCCTGCCACCAGTGATCAAAAATCCTCTTTTCATATCATATTAGGGTCCCACTCAGAAATTTTTGGCATTCCACCTAGGCCCTCATTCAAAAATTTACTCACTGATGGTAGCCCTACTCAAAAACCTCACTCCCCCTCAAAAGATCTATATTTGTTGACCCACCTTCTTGTGTCTTACTTAGCATACATTTATCATAAAAGCTCCTTTCATCATGTTTTGTGTTAGTCAAGTCCACATGGAGTCTGGTCATTCAAGGTCACATTAGGTCACTAGGCTTCATTCTCCAAGGTCCAATAATACTCCATTTCACTGCATCAGGCCAGCAAAAGTATGAGAGTGAACAAAATAATATCATTTTTTCATTTAAGGAGGATTTGCAAACATGTGAAGATGCTTGCCAAAGTTGTAATTTTGATTTCAAGTATGAGTTTCATCCAAAAATGTAATTTTATTCCAAAAACAGAGATGTAATTCTATTTCTTATATTTATGTAATTTTATGTCTTTATATGAAATAAGTAACTTTTCCCAGGTTGCCAACTCAGTTCCATATGCCAACTAGACATTAAATGTCAAAACAAAAAGTGTATATTCCAGCAATTCATCAATCTGTAAAACAAAAGCACAAGGTAAAAGGGTATTAGTGCAATGTTTCAAAAGCACTTTCAAACATTAGAAAATGGGTTTTAAATCAACAAAATCAAATGCTATCAAGTATTTAAACCCTAAAGACATCCATTTGCCCCTCATTTGCTCTTGTCATGGTTGAACAACCTCAATAAAGGAGAAATTTCCAAGTTCGACAGGGGAAATCAGCAAAACGGAGTTTTTGTTGCGCGTTTGGCAACTGGAGGGCGCATTTGTGTATTACGTTGTGCATTTCAGTGTCACGTTGCGCCTTTGACTAGGAAGGCACGTTTCAGTTATACGTTGCGCGTTTGACCAAGGTTGCTCTCCAGCCTCTAAAACAAAGTGCCATTGCCTCTAAAGCTTCAGTTGGGTTGTTTTCTTCCTCCAACAAGTAGCACTAAAGTATACCCTCCTTGCATTTCACAACTCATAAATTCGTGGTGTTAAGTCTCTTCAATTAAATTTGGAGTTTTCAAGCCTGCAAACCGTAGTTTCATTTCCACACCTCTAATTTCACACCCCAATACTTCTATTCCCTTCCCATACCCCTATTAAACCCTTTCCCAACCCTTAGATAATTTCACTATCTCCCAAAGTCCTTTATTCCCAAAACCCTAAGATTTAGATGTTCTATTTACCTAGGCTCCCCAAACCCCTAACCTGTAATAAATTCCCTATCCCAAATCCCTTTACATTCCCACTCCCTGTCATATCCCTTAAACCATAAACCCCTTCCCTCATCTCCCTGAATTTCATAACACCATTTCTAACTCCATATAGCTACATTCCACTATCATTTCATCTCCCTAGGGTTTTAAAATTAAGACACCATGTCAGAAGAAGAAAACAGAAGTTCCAATGAGGAGGAAAGGAAGGGGAGGAAGTCAAACAAAGGAGGGAGAATCCTTAGATTTGAGCAAATAAATACCAATGAACTCATGGCATCTCCCATGACTATGACATCTTTTAAACATCTAGGATGCTTTGAATTCTGTGAAAAAAGTACAAAGGTTCAACATCATCCTATGCTGAGTAGACTATTAATCTCCAATCTCCATGACAACCAGGTAACCCTTGCTGGTGTCACTTTCACTGTGTCCACTGCCATCATATCAGCTACTACTGGAATCCCTAATGTTGGGGGAAAATGGATTAAGGAAACAGATTTGGAGGAGCATTACTACGAGCCATATATTAAACCAAGATACATAAATGATAGAAATAGGCTTTTTCCTTTCTCTTACGTCCTGGATAGATATGTTCCAATAATGAAAATCATCATGAGATACTTTAATTGTGAAAGAAGGTTTTCCAGAATTTATACCTATCATATCCAGCTACTCATGCTTTCACAAGGGTTAAGATGCTCAACATACCCTATTATCTCTTCCAGAGCATTGACAATATGGGATATATTGTCCAATAAAGAGATTATGAGCATCAAATGAGAAGTATTTTCCACCACTCCCTTATCAAAGTCATTGTCCTCCATCACCTCAAACAATTGAACATTTCATGGAGTACCTCCATTGGCAATGACATATTCACTGATGCATCTATTCAGCATGTTCAAGATGTGCCTTCATCATCTCATCCTCCCACATCCATTCCTCCATCTCATCCCAAAGATCATGCATCATCATCAGATCAGTCTCCTTCACCATCACCTCCACCATCACCATTTCATGAGCACATTGAGTCACCTAGCAAAGATGAGATCAGTGAACCAGAGCAAACAAAGCAGGTTGAGGTCATCAAGCCTAAGAGGGAAAATTTGGGCATATTGGCACATACTTATCAAAGAGGTCATAGGCAGGTGTTTTCCCCATAGATTGTGGGAGGGGCCCTACCTTCTTCACCAACAAAACAAGTACACAAAGGTAAAGAAAATATGACAAAAGCAGAGGTTCAGGCAAAGATCAAACATGAGGAGGAGGACCTCCATGAGACAGAGTAGGATTTTGACCTTGTTGACCTAGATGAGCATGATGACAATGAGGACACTAGAATTGTCATCAAGGAAAAAGATGCACTCATAAGGGAGCTCCAGACCAATTTAGAAAGGTCTAAATTTAT
This sequence comes from Pinus taeda, assembly GCA_000404065.3. Classification (NCBI taxonomy): domain Eukaryota; kingdom Viridiplantae; phylum Streptophyta; class Pinopsida; order Pinales; family Pinaceae; genus Pinus; species Pinus taeda. The sequence goes on along the minus strand of APFE031361763.1, from coordinate 139,660 downwards.
CATTTCATAGTATGAGCAAGAAAACCAACAACTTCAAGCCAAGCATGATACGATGGAGATTCAACTCATCAAGGTAAAAAGGGAAGAAATGAAAGCAAAGGCATTGCTTGATGAAGCCTATGATAGGTATGGTGAACCTAAACAAGAGAAAGAAACAATGAGCAGACCTAGGACTAGAGGGCTGAAAAGAGCTCTAGAACTAGAGAGACAAAAGGAGGTTGAGCTTGCAAATCAGCTCACATGGAATGAACAGTTTTCCATCATCATTAATGAGAACTGGGAGGATTGGCTTGATAAGGTAAACTATCATTTTCAGAAGCTCCTAGATAAGGCCAACAAAGAAAATGACATTCAGAGAAAGATGGAAAAACATTATGCCACGAGGAACAAGATTGCAAGAGCTAAACTTAGAAGAGCTAATGTAAGGATTGAAGCCCTAAACAAGCAAGAAGAGGAAAGAAGACTTTACATCCTTGATGAAGCCTCACTCCATGCACAAACCACATGATCAGCAATCATTTAATCAATTTTGAGAAGTTTTGGGGTAATTTTAAAGTTTTTGTGCTTTTTAAGTAATCATACACAGTTTTTTGACAACTAGAATGCCAAGGGCAGCGCTGTACTTTTGTTTGGGGAAATTTTTGGACAAAATAATACCACCATTGGATTCAAATCAGGGAAGACATGCAGGAAAAAAAACTTTACAAGCCTTGGTTTGCACAACTGGCAAGTGAAAAGGTGAAAAAACACCTAAAAAATCAATGTTCTGCCTCCTTTTTCACCTTGGCACTACGTGTTTGACTAGTCTTGGGAGAATCAACATTTGGAGGGTCAAATCAAGTCCATTTTGGAAAATGAAAGTATATTTGGAAACTAGACAGGACACGATTTCTAATGAGCTATCCTGGGCTCAATTTGGACATCGAGAAGGCAATCAAAATCAATTTACAAGGCAGAGGGCGTGTTTGACACAGAGAAGGCACATTTGACACATAAAGGGCATGTTTGACTAGATGCCTGATTTTTCACTGTTCATCTCCAAATTTGATTTTCATCTTGGGAAATCAATTTTTTACTGATGTAATTCATGATGTAAATGTAATTATGGCATTCTTACTATTAACTAGGGTAAATAAATTAGGTAAATAGACTCTATGAGGTGTAATGAATTTGTTTCATTGTAATTAGGGATGAGTCATTTTGACCACCCTACACTTTAGCTATCAATTCAGATTTTGGTGGAACTGCTCCTCCTCTCGCAGATTCGACCCCTGAGGCTGGGAGAAGTTTGTTTTGTGTTGGGTTGTGTTATATTCTTTCCACGACTAACCCACGCAGTTAACCGGGGGGTTAGAAGGGGGGCAAAGCCCCCTCTTCGTTGCGCCAATTGCGTAGCGAGGGTAGTCACAGGGGGTTTGAGGGGTGCAGGTAACTCCACTTTATGGGGTCTAGGGAAACACTCCAGAAAATTTTGGTTTTGGACCCTATGTTAGGTTGGGTAGACCTACCTATGGTTTTGTGCATGATTTTCGCACACGGTTTTGGATGCGATGGTTTTCGATCCATGGTTTTGGACACGATGGTTTTCGGTCCATGGTATTGGATGTTTCGGCATGTATAAATATGTATTGTAACATTGAAAGAAACATAATGAAAAATCAAGCTGGTAGTCCCAGTTTTGGGATCCAGTGGAAAATCTCTATGTATGTGTTTTATGTGTTATGCTCTCGCATTGTTTATTTTCTGCGTTTTAGAATTCGTATGCAGGTAATTTCTATACGGGGTTAAAACCTACATTTGGTATCAGAGC
>APFE031361763.1:121066-137398 GCA_000404065.3 Pinus taeda | reverse complement strand
GACACCCCCGCTGCGCAATCGACGCAGTGAAGGGGGGGCAGACCAGTTCACTACGTAGGTTAGTCATGGAAAGAATATAACACAACCCAACAGAAGCTACGATGAAGGCTTTGCGGGACAAGTTAGGGACTTTATACCAAGCTAAGTCTCTGGTGAATAAACTATTCCTGCAGAAAAAGTTGTATAACTTGAGTATGAAAGATGGAGACTAGGTGTCAGAGCATCTGAATGCATTTAATACTGTGGTAAGTCAGTTAGCATCTGTGGATATTAAAATTTTAGATGAAGATAAGTGCATCAGTTTGTTGTGTTCTCTACCAGATTCGTGGGATAGTCTGGTTATTGCAATAGGTAGTACTGCAATTGCCTTGCAGTTTGGTGAAATAGTCTCATCCTTGCTGACGAAGGAGATGAGATGAAAAAATATGGAGAGCCAGAATGGTGATACCTTGTCTGTACGAGGTCGGTCCCAGAACAGAAACAAAAATAAGTCATCGAGTGGGAGATCTAAATCTCCAAGAAAACTTGTAAAGGTGATGTGCCGGAAATGCGGAAAGGAAGGGCACTACAAAAAAGACTGTAAATATAAAGCTCCTGATAAAGGAAAGGGATCTGATGATGCTCCTTCTACAAAGGCGAAAACCACCTCAGATGAAGGTGGGGATGTGTACTTGGCTTCTTCAAGTACACAATGTAGATCATGAGGCATGGTTGATTGACTCAGGTGCATCCTTTCACTTCACTCCCCATAGGGAGTGGTTTTGCGAGTATGAGAAATACGATGGTGGTGATGTCTTCTTAGGGGATGATAGGAAGGCTAGAATTGTTGGTCACAGATAAGTAAAGTTGAAGTTGCGAGGTGGAAGGGTTATAACACTTCTGTTTGTTCTACATATTCCTGAATTGGCTAGAAATATGATTTTTGTAAGCAAGCTGGATTATGCAAGTGTAAAAACAATGTTTGAGAAGGATACCTGCAAGATGGTTCGGGGAGCACTGGTATTGATGCGGGGAGTTTGGATTGGAACTATGTACAAGCTGCAAGGTAACATTGTTGTTGATGGGTGCAACAGTTTTGTGGTTCCTAAAAGTGGAGCAGAAAATCTAGTGGTCTTTGGAGAGAAGACCATGTTGTGGCATCAAAGGCTTGGACATATTGGAGAGAAGGGCCTTAGAATAGGTTCATGGTAAAGGTTATGGTAGAAGTATGAGTAATAGCTCTCTGGATTTTTATTTCTGTGAAAATTGTGTATATGGGAAGTAGAATCGGGTGAGTTTCCCCTCTGGTGGTAAGAGGGCGAAACAGATATTAGAGCTTGTGCACAATGATGTGTTTGGACCTGTGAAGGTCCATCACTGGGTAAGTCTGTGTACTATGTATCATTTATAGATGACTTCTCAAGGAATACATGGATATATTTCCTTAAGAAGAAAGATGAAGTCTTTGACAGGTTTAAAGAATTTAAGGGTCTCATGGAAAACCAGACAGAGAAGAAGATAAGGTGCTGAGGATAGATAATGGTGGAGAGTTTTGCAGTAAGGAGTTTGAAGAATTCTGTAAGAAGTGTGGCATAGCACAACAGAAGACTACTCCATATACACCTCAGAAAAATGGAGTTGCAGAAAGAATGAACAAGATGTTGATGGAAAGGGCAAGAAGTATGCTCAGTGGTGCCGAGTTAGGACAAGAATTCTGGGCAGAGGCAGTGGAGACAGCATGTTGCCTGGTTAATAGATCACAAGAGGTATGGACTGGTAAGAAACCCTCTCTTTCACATTTGAAGGTATTTGGATGTGATGCATATGTACATGTTCCAAAAGAGAAACAAACGAAGTTGGATAGTAAATCTGAAAAGTGCATCTTTATTGGGTATAAGGATGGTTTAAAAGGTTATAAGATTTGGAACCCAGTAACGAGGAAGGTTGTGTACAACCAAGATGTGGTGTTCAGAGAGGTGAAAGACATTATTAAACATGGAGTCCAACCAAAGGAACCTAAGAAGATAGAGTTTGAGCTAAAGGAGGAAGAATCTAACTCTACAACAGAGGAAGAATCAGAAGATGAAGAGCCACAAACTTCGGGTATGAGAAGATCAATTCGAGAAAGAAGGCAGCCAGAAAGGTATAATCCATCTGCTTTGTGTTCAAATTTTGCTTTATCTATTACTGATGATGATCCCAAAACTGTGAAGGAAGCAGTAGATTCAAAGGATGGAAAACTTTGTAAAGAGGCCGTGGTTGATAAAAAGGAACCTTTGCACAAATATGAGGCTTGGGATCTGGTGGAGTTGTCGGCTGGAAGGAATCCCATTGGCAGTAAATGGATGTTCAAGAAGAAGAGAAATGCAGAAGGAACAGTGGAGAAATGCAAAGCTCGGTTGGTAGCAAAAGGTTATTCCTAGGTGCCGAGAATTGATTTTGGTGATATTTTTTTCTCCTGTTGCCAAGGTAACTTCTATTAGATTACTCTTGTCTGTTGCTACTACTTTTGATTTTGAGGTAGAATAGATGGATGTGAAGAAAACATTTCTTCACGGGGATCTGGAAGAGGAGATCTACATGAAGCAACCTGAAGGCTTTGCGGTGAAGGGTAAGAAAGAACTGGTATGCAAGTTAAAGAAGTCTCTGTATGGGTTAAAACAGTCACCAAGGATGTGGTATCAGAAATTTGATACATTTATACGGGGACTTGGCTTCACCAGAAGCAAAGCAGATCATTGTGTGTATTTTAAATTAATTGGTGACCGTGTTATTTATCTGGTCTTGTATGTGGATGATATTTTGCTAGTTGGAAATGACAAAGAAATTATCCAGGATTTCAAGACCCAATTGTCCTCCAAATTTGACATGAAAGATCTCGGTGCTGCAAACTAAATTTTGGGCATGGAAATTAAAAGAGATCGGGCAAAGAGGAAGCTCTGGTTAAACCAGAGGAAGTATGTCGAGACAATATTGCAGAGGTTTAATATGCAGGATAGTAAACTGTTGAAGGTTCCTATTCCTGTAGGTGTGAGGTTATCTGCTGAACAATGTCCCAAGACATAAGAAGAGGAAGAGGACATGTCCCGTGTTCCATATGCAAGTGCAGTTGGTAGCCTGATGTATGCAATGGTCTATACTAGACTAGACATTGCACATGCAATGGGAGTATTGAGCAGGTTTATGTCAAAACCAGGAAATGAGCATTGGACAACAGTGAAGCGGGTTTTCAGATATTTGCATGACACTAGTGATTATGGTTTGTGCTACCAAGGAAGACCAGGGTTGGATAGAGTGTTGGATATTCATGGCTTTGTTGATGCACACTGGACTGGAGATCTGGATCAGAGAAAATCTACAAGTGGGTATGTGTTTAACCTATTTGAAGGTGAAATCAGTTGGATGAGTAAGAAAAAATCTGTAGTGGCACTATCAACTATATAGGCAGAATACATGGCGGCCACTCATGCAAGTAAGGAAGCAGTTTGGTTGCAGAGATTGTGTTCAAATATGGGGTTAGTACAGGGAGCTATAAGGATAGACTGTGACAGCCAAAGTGCAATTTTCTTGGCAAAGAACCCTGCATATCATTAAAAGAGAAAGCACGTTGATGTTCAGTATCACTTTGTGAGGGATATGATAGAAAACAAAAAGGTGTTGCTGGTAAAGGTGGACATTTTGAAGAATACTACAGATGCATTGACAAAATCTGTGAGTTTTGAGAAATTCACTTGGTGTAGAGAAACAATTGGTGTTGCAGGGCTGGATAAATGACTAAGCTCTCTTGTGGCCCCCTGTGGAAAGAAAACAACAAGTGGGATAATGTTGGGTTGTGTTATATTCTTTCCACGACTAGCCCACGTAGTTAATCAGGGGATTAGAAGGGGGGAAGAGCCCCCCCTTCATTGCGCCAATTGCGTAGCGAGGGGAGTCGCAGGGGGTTTGAGGGGTGCAGGTAACCCCACTTTATGGGGTTCAGGGCAACGCCTCGGAAAATTTTGGTTTTGGACCCTATGTTAGGTTGGGCAGACCTACCTATGGCATGATTTTTGCACATGGTTTTGGATGTGATGGTTTTCAGTCCATGGTTTTGGATGCGATGGTTTTCGGTCCATAGTATTAGATGCTTCAGCGTGTATAAATATGTATTGTAACATTGAAAAGAACATAATGAAAAATCAAGCTGGTAGTCCCGGTTTTGGGATCCAGGGGAAAATCTCTGTGTATATGTGTTTTATGTGTTATGCTCTCACATTGTTTATTTTCTGTGTTTTAGAATTCGTATGCAAATAATTTCTATACGGGGTTAAAACCTACATTTTTAGGCCTATATCTTGTATTTTTCAGTCTTATCAAAGGTTGGACTTAGTTGGATATTGTACTAGTGATCATAGACACTATTGTATTAGATTTTTGCCAGTATTAATAGATGAGTTGGAACTATTTCTTTGGGATACATGTGGTATGAAGTTTTAGCATTTTTTCCTCTTTTTGATCATATGTATGAATGTTTTGTATTCTCATAAACCATTTCATGTCTATTATATGGTAATTTTCAAGTTGATAGGCAACATACATGTTTGCTCATGCTCTGTTTTGGGAAAGTTATCATAATTTGTCCATTTTTCTTCAATTTAGGAAGAATACATCTCCTATGCTCTTCCTAACTCCTCATCAGTCTTAAACCATCTCACCAAACCACCTTTGAAGTGCTAAGCCTCCTACCTACCTTGCCCCTTTGAATGTCTGCAATCATATCTCATTTTCCCTGACCTAGCTTCTTTGACCTAATACCCTCATCCAACAATAAACACCACCAAATCAAATCAAAACAAACTCTGCACTTTATACCTAGCCTAAAACCCTAATCCATCCATCCCTCTTGACTGTGATTCATTGGAGAGAACCCTCTTCGGCCTAGTAGGGCTAGCTATCAAGCTAAAAGGTTGGTCTGTGATTACCTCAGCTAGACTCTTCCTCAGTCTTGGAGATTCGAAGGAGTGCATAACATAATGTAAATGTCGGTAACTCAAATATCATCCTGGGGTGTTACATCTTCCCCATATTTGGTTAAACACCATCCTCGGTGTTTATTATAGCCCACATAACAAGTCAGGATAAGCCTTTCGCATAAGACTTTCATCTTCCCAGGTGGCTTCCTCTGGGTTAAAGTGCCTCCATTGCACTTTAACCTAGATGATAGCTTGCCTCCGGAGAATTGTTTCTCTCCGGTTGAGAATACACAAAGGTTCTACCAGAAATATCCTCGTCTAGTTTGACCTGCCAAAGCATTATTATCATCATTAGTTAATCTATTACTTAACTGATAATACACATTGTTAGAATTTAGCTTATACTTACTTGTACATCCTTCCAACTAATAATGTGTCTAGAGTCTTATACATACTTATTTAACAGTGAAACATGAAATACATTATGAACCTTTATATGGCTTGGAAGGGCAAGGTCATAAGCCAATGGCCATATTCTTTCCAAGACTTGGAAAGGTACACAATAGCGATGTGCCAACTTAGAAAAACTACTTCACTGCACGATGCTCTTTCTGGGTTTTATCTTAACATAAACATGATCCCCTATCTAAAATTATTTATAAGTTCTCTTTTTATCTATGTGTGCATTTTTCCTATCCTAGGCCGCTTTTAAGCTCCGTCAAACTTTCCTCAACTCTTGCTCAATTTCTGCCAACATGTCAGGCCCTAAAATCATCTTATCTTCCGAGCTACACCAGTTAGTGGGGGTTCTACACTTTATGCCATAAAACACCTCATATGGACTCATTTTTAATGATTCATGGTAGTTTTTATTATAAGAAAACTCAACCAAATGAATATATTCTTCCCATTTGGTTGGCTTCTATATTATATACATTCGTAACATATCTTCCAATACCTGGTTTACGTGCTCAGTTTGCCCACCCGTCTGTGGCTGATAAGCAGTGCTAAATTGAATCTCGGTACCCACCTGTGTAAAAAGAGTTTTCCAGAATGCAGATGTGAACTTTACATCCCTGTCTGAAATTACTACCTTTGGCATGCCATGCAACCAAACTATTTCCTTCATAAAGATATTTGCAATTTCCACAGTTTTATAGGTGGATTTAACAAGAATAAAATGAGTAGTTTTGATTAATTTATCCACCACTACCATGATGGAATCATGTTGTTTCTAGGTTTTGGGTAGTCCAATCATAAAATCCAATGTAATTACTTCCCATTTCCATTCAGGAATAGGAAGTGGTTGGAGTAAACTAGTGGGGTGATGATGTTCAACTTTAACCTTCTGACACTCAAAACATTTGGCTAAATACACAGTAATATCTTTCCTCACCACAGGCCAAAAATACTCTCTCTTAATCGCAAAGAATAATTTTTGATACCCAAGGTGGGAAACATAAGGACTCCAATGAAAATTCATCCAAAAACATTTGTTTAATAACCACTTGGTTAGGAACATAAACCCTTCCTGTTGTAACAGCTGCAACACCCTCCAAAATTTTGGCCTGCATCAAAATTTCAAAGCTTTCCTTGGTTTTTCCCCTTGATAGTTGCAAACACTTGGGCTCATCCCATGAGCTCTTGTCGATTTTTACACCCTTTTTGCTTGATCGACCACTGGTTTTCTTATGGCATGTTGATTTCTATGTCATGCTTTTGAGTTTGTTCTGGTGATTTTGAAGATTTGTCTTTGTGTACATGAGTTGTTTTCGCTCTTTGAACATCGGTCATACTCACACACAAAGTTGCATGCATTGTCGCGCAAGTGTCATCACGGTTGTTCGAAAACATATCTTAAGTGTTGCACTGGTCGCTCATAACCTTTGAGTCAATCTCACTGAACACATGATTTTTTTGTTGGTTTGAGGTGTCTTGTCGTCGAGTTGTGCTAAGTGTTCTATCATGGTGTCATGTATGCAAAAGTTCACTTTCTTTCACACTTAGTCATTTTTCTTGAAAATCTATCAACCAGACAACCCTCCTTCAACCAGACCCCGATCTTAGTGACCTTGCATTGTTTCCTAGAACCGCGAAGAGCTCGAGGTTGTCCTCCGGGCAGCGTGCATTACACAATTTCGAAAATGAACCAATTGACTGTCTCCTAGAATTGTGTAGAAGTTGTCCCAAAACCTGATCCACTTTGCGCTTCCTGCAAGATCAACCATCAAGCCTCCCTCTAGTCAACCGGAAAAAATGACTTGAGTTGTGACCCAGGCTGCACTGATCTCCAAAACTACGCAAAACTTGTTTAGCTTGACTACCTTGCACTGCTTGCAGAAATTGCACAGACATGTGGGACAGGCTTGTGTTTCTTGTCACTGCATTGTCCCGGGAAATTGCGCAGATCTGACAGGCAGGCCCCCTGTTGGCCTACTCTGCTCTCCCTTAGAAAATTGAGAAATTTTGACTATCACCTGCCCTGCTCTACACTCAGCCCATAAAATGTGCAGTTATGTCCAGAATGCCCACTCCCTGTCTTGGATTATCTCCCAAAATTGTGCAATTTTGACGAGTAGCTTCTGCAGCCTGATCCTGTCCTCCTCTGGAAAACTGTGTAGATTTTCCTACCAATGCCTCCTACTGCCCGCTCTGTCTTCACCAGAGAAACTGTGTAGATCCCATCTGGATGACCTGCCTAGTGCTCCCCTTGAAAATTGCGCAAATTGGCCCAGCAATTCCCCAACACCCTGCATGGTCTTCCTCTCGGAAACTGCGCAATTCTTCCTCCCAACTGGGTTTTACCCTACATCTATCACTACTATCTCGGATTGCGCAAATCTACCTCCCAGTGACATTTGCACAGTTTTCCCAATAGTACTTCGGAGCCTTGCATCCCGACCTAAGCTGTGCTTTGCGCAGTTTTAGTGCCTTGTCCCTCTCCCAGTCACCTGCACCGAAACGAAAAATAATGCATCATGTTAGACTAGGAGATTTTTGGATTTGATGTCGTCTCATCATGATTGATTGCAGGAACAGGTATATTGATGAAACATGGTGCGACGATGAATGGGATGAAGAAAGGGTGCATGCTAGAAGATTTTCTCGCAGTTGAATGAACACATGAAGCACATCGAGCAGCGAGCGAAAGGGCCACATACACATGTACCATCAAGTAAAGGCAAAGACCATCGAAGACCCCGTGCACTTTACCATGCAGAGGTGAAGACATGTTATATTGAGAGCACACCATCACTCATCAGCACAACAACTCGAAACGAACACCACAGTCAGCCAGTACATGTTAGAAATGTCATGTCAAGTTGTGTCATGAGTTGTCTCAGCCACATCACTACTATGGGCCATACTTGTTGTAATCAAATTTAATGTAATGTGGAAGTCCAAGAGACGCACATATGAAATTGAAGAGTCACATCAGTTGAAAAGTCATAAGAAGTAAAACAGTCATGAGGGAAGTCGAAGAGTCACAAGGGTTAATTATTCCCCCTTGTCTATATATATACCCCCTCATTGTATGAGCAAAGGAATTTTTCACCTTCGTTCCTCCCACATAGCCTTGAGAGTTTTTAGTTTGTTCTTTGAGGAGCAAAGAGTGGTTCCAATGTCCCACTACTAGGGCTAGTCATGTATGATGTACATATGTGTCTTGGAACCTTTGCTTAATTCAGAAGCCAATCTCAAGCCAACACATTTTCACGCATGTTTTGTATCCGTTTGTAATGCATGTTTGTTTAACCTGTACTAAGATAGTTAAACTACTTCGGTTATTGTAGTACTTACATTGTTGAAGATGTGTTATATTGTTTATCACTTCTATCTCATCCGTGTGGACTACTCCACTGGACATTAGATAGACCATTCTTGTTTTCCTTGGTTATAACAATCGTCACCCCCCGTGTTGACTACTCTGCTGGACAGTGTACATGTTTTCCCTTACACTTTGGTATTAACGACTTCTCCATTCGATGTGGACTATTTCGCTGGATGCTAGACAAACCCTTGTTGTTTTTTCATGTGTCTCTCCCTGGTTAGAACTACTACCTCTCATCTAGAGGCTCATATTTACCGTCTCCTTTACAATAAGAGAACCCAGACACAAGTTACATTACACACTCATTGGGCATACTCATCTCACTTTTTTAAAGTCACAAGCATAACACTCTCATGTGCTGAACAATAAGAGCTAAGGAAAATCTCTAAGGTAATGGCAATCGGGCCATCGTACCAGATGTGACTCCTACCCCAAACGATGTGAGGTCTAGTTGGGACTTCATACCGGGGGGATCCCCTTTGTTGGTGGGTCCAGCGCCATCAACACTTCCTTTGAAAGTTAATAGTTTTCTATCATTTATACCATGCTCAGGTGGTTTTCCATAATCTTGTATCTGTTTAGTTTGCTACCATAAGAATTCATATTCAAGATCCTTAAGAGCATCTTCTTTAAGCTATTATGTCACATCAAATTAAATGCGATAATACTGAATTTCAAAAACACATTGCACTTTTCTACTTAAGGCATCAACTACACAGTTTTCCTTCCCTTTAAGGTGTCTTATATCAAGTCAAACTCGCTCAGGAATGTAGTCCACCTGGCTTGTCATGCATTTAAATGAGGTTTTTTGAATAAACTAGTTAAGCTACTATGGTGTGTCATTAGCATGAATTTCTTCCCCAGTACGTAATGACGCCATACTTTTAGAACATGCACCACTGCAGTAAGTTCTAAATGGTATGTTGAATATCTTTTCTCATGCTCCTTTAAATTTCGTGATCCATAGGCTACCACTTTACCATCCTGCATCAAGATACCTCCCACCCCTTCTTAGCAGGCGTATGTACATATAATAAATTCCTTTTCTGGATCAACAACTTTTAACATTGGAGCTGATGTTAATAAGTGTTCCAATTGCTCGAAACTGTGTTGAGATTCAACTGTCCACTTAAAAATTCTCCTTTATTTTATAGAGATGTAATGGGGTAGGCAATTCTAGAAAACCCCTCAATAAAACGATGATAATAACCAACTATTCCCATAAAATACCAAATATCTACAACATTTTTAGGAACATGCCAGTCCAAGATAGTCTTGATATTTTCCTAATCAACAATAATACCTTCAGAGTATATTACATGCCCCAAATATTGAATTTTTTCCTTAAAAAGGTCACATTTACTGAATTTGGCATAGAGCTGATTTTCTCTTAAGGTTTGAAGAACTATCCTCAAATGCTCCTTATTCTCCTCTGCATTTTTTGAATAAATCAGAATATAACTGATAAAAAATAGAACAAACTTGTCTAAATAGGAGTGGAAAACCCCATTCGTTAAACTCAAGAAGGTTGTAGGAGCATTTGTACAACCAAAAGGCAACACAATAAATTCATAATGCCCATAGTGTGTTCTAAACACTTTTTTACAAACATCTTCATCCTTAATTCTAATTTGGTGATACCCTGATCACAGTCGATCTTAGAGAATATCATGGCACCTTTAACTTGGTCAAACAAGTTGTTGATCCTTGGCAAGGGGTACCTATTTTTGATGGTTAGCTTGTTTAACTGCTTATAAGAAAATTATTTTTGTCATTAAAAGTGTCAAAACACCCTTTAAAAGCTAGTCGACCTATCTTGAGGAGCCATGTCCACCTTAAGAAGCCCATATAAAGGAGGGAGCTCGACCTCCCTGAGACACATTCATCACTCACTCGTTCAAGCAAAGGAGAAGAACAAGAAGGCTAGCGAAGAAGGAAGAGGATGAAGACATATTTTTTCTAGGCTAATTCTCTCTCACATGTGCGAATAATGAAATCTAGGGTTTGCTGCTTCAAGGTCAAAATTCTTTATCTACTGGAAGAGGATCAAAGTTGCTAGAAGAAGGAACTAATATGTCACATCCTAGCTCTAGACAAGGAAGCAAGGAAAGAGAAGTTGTCAGAAGGCCTTGGAAGGCTAATTTTGCTCACACATGTGGATGCAGTAGTTGTTGTAGGCGGCCAAAAGTTTTATACCTGTAGTAGAGGCCACAATTTTGTAGCTGAGGGTCAAATTTGTGCTACTGGAAGAGTTTTGACTGGGTTTGACTTGGAAAAGGGAAGCACGTCATCAATAAAGGTTGGACTTGGTCTTCGAGGGTATTGGTATTGGTCTTGGTCTATAGGTCTTGGAAAGCGTCAATTGAAGAATCTAAAAGAAGAGAAGATATTTTACAGGTTTTCCTCTCAAGTGGAGGGGTTTTGGCCTTGGCTTGCAACCTACATTCTATGTTCTTGTGTACTACTTTTCTTCTTGTTTGGTAGATGTTTGATGATATACGAACATAATAATAAGTGAAGAAGCTAATAAGTAAGAAAAAGTAAAAGGACATCACAAGAAATTATCATAGAAAGAGAAATCATCCTAACTATTGCCCTATAGATTTATCAACAGAAGATACCTTTGATACTTTGGTAACGTGAGAACTTATTTTATAACTTATATGTCTTTGGAAACTTGGATGAATGAATTGAACCTCGTTGAGCCTAGCTAACTCAATATGGCTATAGTTATTTTGTTAGAATTAGCTACTCTAACAAATGACAGGTGAAGTATGAGTATCCAAGACAAAGATTGAACAAAGAGGTCAAAATCTCAAGTGAAGGACAAAGAAGAAAGACTCTAGATGAAGAACTAAAGTGGACATAACGCATGGTGATGAAGTGAATGAGCTTAAATGTTTGGGCATATTATTGCTAGAAAGGAGTGATGCTATTCTTTTTGTTGCTATAAATCATTTTGAATTCCATTGTACTTGATTTGAAATGATGTGTAGGGGATGCATGATTGGTTGTATTTAACACCCCAAAGTTTTTTGGTCCAAGTTGTAAAGTTGATTTCCATATGTGTTTATAAGCCTTGTTGAGTTAGGCCTACATACATTAAAGTGGTAGCACATGTAATCATGTAATGTGTATCCCTGTTATGTATAGTCTAGTGGATGTGACATCAAGTTGTGAATGAACTACTAGATAGGTATAAGGGTGGTAGGTTTACTCATATGCTAGTTTGATGTGGAATTAGAGAAATTGAATATTCTATTAAAAGGGGGATGTGAGGTGGAGTAATCTCATAATGTGAGAAGGTTGAGACCAAGTTAAAGAGAGTTTAACATGTTGATGAACCATGTAGGTGAAAAGGATCCTTAGAGAACTAGTAAGTACAATGGATGGCACCGATATATCTCGATAAATGGATAACTTTTATATGGAGATCAATGATCAATTTTTTGCAAGAAGAAGTAGAAGGTTTGTGCGAGAATTGGTTTTATATATGTATAAAAGAAATCCCATAGCGAAGAAATCTCAAGTGAAGATAATAAAAAGTTGGTGATAATGCATATGAAATTATTACAACAACAATGGAGAGCAAATGATGATGGACAACAAAGACACAATTTGTGTCAATTGTTTGGAATAATAGCATAATTGAGACTATATTGTAATGTGAATCACACTTTGTATTGGTAGCAAGTCTATATGTCATGTTTTGATTCGATGTATTGGTCACTAAAGAGTTGAGTTTGTACCTAGTATCTCTACGTGATGGAGTGAGTTGTATGTACATGTATACAGAATATCACTATAAGACCTCGATAGGCATGCTTACCCCCTTGTCATGTGTCCCCAGTGACTTGGATAAGTTGCCTAGCATAGTGCATTAATATCTATTAAGGAGCTCTTTAACACTTGGAGGAGTGGGTGATCTAGATGCTCTAAGAGTGGACCATATTGTTGGTTGTAGACTTCGTTATAAAGTTCTTTAACACTTCGATTGGACCATGTTAGTTGTAGACTCTAGGTGGTGAAGTTTTACATTTAGGGGGAGTTAGGAAATTGAATGAACTATGTAGATAAAGGGACATCTCATTAGATTGACAGTTGCAACAGTTAGGAACCCATGCATTCCAATGGATGGTTGTTCCTTTATATGGACATTGATAGTTTGGTGGTATTTGCATGATTGAGGTATGAGACGATAGTACCAAGATGAAGTCTAGATATTGAATTTGCTACCAAGGAAGTTCTTAAATTCATAATGAAGCATTTGCTATAGAGAAGAAGATGTTGAAGGCCTTAATGGATGAAGATTAAGACAAGTAGTCGTTAAGGGGGAGTGTTGGAGTATGTAACTCTACTTATCTTATTTGTGTTTATATATATAGATCATTAAGATTATTGATCATGATCAGGTAGAGTTGATTCTCTAAATAGAAAATTTATTCCTAGTCTTTAAGAGAAAATTAAATCTACTTAAATTTAAGAGATTCTCTTCAACCATATTTTTCTTAAATTAATGTGTAGTTGAAATATTCCCTTAAATAAATGTCTAAAATCACTGGTCAATCTTAAAATAAGACTTATCATTACATTAATTAATACAAAATGCTCAACATAATTTTTATTTGTATAATAAACCCTCCTATCCCATTTTTATGTTTCTATCACTTAATTTAGTTTAATGCGAGAGGTGGAAGAGTCCTATGTATTATGTAAACCTGATTTTAAAAGTAAATTAAAGTTGATTTAATAGCGACTTTTATAAAACATGTACACGAAGGGTTGGTTAAGCACTAAATATTTTTGAGAGTTTGTAATCAACCATCTCACCTTTAAAATGTCTTAACGTGGTATTATAGAAAGTGACAGCACAACACCTTGGAATGAGCATCAACCCCAAAGAGTACTAAACACTTACTAAAAAAAGGATTATGTGGGGAGTGCCCTGCCTGGTCGCTTTTGCATAGTCGCAAACCAAATTATCTGTTTGGCATGTGAGATGGGTCTCTAATAAATAAAGAAAGAGGAGCAAAGCAAAAGCGAATTTATCGCTACCAATGATGTGAGCCCACGAATTGTGAAAAAGACCACAGACAGGCTAGCGGCTATGGCAAATCCTATTTCCAACTCCACTGCATTATAAATGCAGTGTGACATGCAAGGGGAATAGGGGTTGCCTTGCATTTATATTTCTCTCAAAGTTGACTTTGGCATGTTAGCAGCGAGGCAACCCTTAAAGTCAACTTTGAGAGAAATATAAATGCAAGGCAACCCCTATTCCCCTTTGCATGTCAGACTGCATTTATAATGCAGTGGAGTAGGAAATAGGATTTGCCTAGCGGCCATGCTGTCTGCTCGGCTGTCGCCATCAAACTAATTCCTATCTCCGACGCCACATTTTATCATCGGCATTGTCTAATTTTCAAAAATCATTTTTGGTTTTTGATTTTTTCAACTGTAGAGATGTAATCAAAATTTCAACTCAAATCTTTTAACCAGATACCAGCACCCAATAATCCAAAAATATCACAATCAAGATTTCAACTTACATCTTTTCACCAGATACCAGCACCCAAAAATATCACTAAATACCACTCTTTTTTATTTATTTGTTTAAGGAATACTGACCGCTCGGAAAAATCCAAAAAATCTCACTAAATACCACTCTTCTTTTTTGTTTTTTAAGGAATACTGACAGCTGGGAGAGATATATTTTACATATTTCTTTGGATACTCGTAAATTGTCCGTTGCTGGTGGGAGGCGGAGATGATTATAATTATGCTTGACTCTGGACGCTGTTGCTGTGGAAATTCCGCTTTTCAATCTACAAGTATCTTTAGTTGAGCGTCTGAATCTCAGGGAAGAAGTGTGCCACTTCACATTTGGAGGGTTTTGTTTCTTCTGATATTCACATTTGTTGGGGGAGGCCTGTTCTTAGCGCTTGAACATTTCAGTATCTGGGACCAGGAGCAGGTTTCTTGGGAGTGCGAGAAGAATGGCAGGTGCAGGCAAATACGTATCTCTAGCCCTCTTGGTCGTTGTTATGATGCTGATGGGAACAGCAGAAGCGGCAGAGGTGAAGGCAGCTGCCCCGAGTCCCGCAATGGAGACAGGGGCTGCTTCAATGCCCACGCTTCCCTCCCTATTCTCTGCCCTCGTCGCTTCCTGCATCCCCTTCCTCGCCTGTCGATTTTACTGAGATGTCTTGTGGCTGTTCTCATATTCTTTATCTAGACGACATCGTGGGTATCGGATTTGTGGAGATCATTCTTTTCTAGATTAGAGTCACAGTATTTTATATCTGGTACATAGTTTTTTAAGGAATTGAAAGGATTTTCTTTTGAGTCCTTCTAATTTCTGGTATATGTTTTGAATTTTAATAAATTATTTTGGACATCTGATTTTTCATACACAATGGCGGCCACATTGTACGGAGTTAGGGATTGCCTGTTTTAGGGTTATTGATGAATTTCCCTGAACAGAGTGTTGGTAACTTTTAAGAATTTGATGGTATTTTTTTTAATAGATCTCAAGAGGGATGTGCTGTAGCTTTTAAAATCTGTATGAAGTATGTGATGGGTTTCCCACATGGAATATTCAGTGGTTTGAGAGCAATAGATTGGACGGTATACATCATGGAAATTCTTTTTCACGTAAGAGATTGAAATCTTTGGCAGCATAATGATGGTTTTTTCTTTTAAATGAGGGGAGGTAAACCCTTGGCAAGAAGCATTATATTACCCAGTGTACAATTTTTACAATTTTTGCGTGCATCATGCGACTGCAAGGTCGAACCCGGGGGGAAGGTTAATAAATAGACAGCAATGTGAGAATAATGCAGAAATAGAATTAGTTATTAGTTATGAGTGGTTGAACTGAATTAGTTAAGAATTGGTTACCAGAATTAGTTGTGAGTTTCCTATATAAGTGTCATGTAATTGATCAAATGAATTAACCAAATTGTGTGAGCTTTGTCTCACTTTTGCTAGTGTTTATGCCTGAGTATTTGCTGTAGTTTTTATTGTAATTTTGTAATTGACAGGAGCATCTGGTTTGCAGGTTAAGAAAGGCATTGTATGGTTTGAAACAGGCACCCAGGTTAAGAAAGGCATTGTATGGTTTGAAACAGGCACCAAGATCATGGTATGTAAAGATTGACACCTTCTTTCTTCAGAATGGATTTGTGAAAAGCAAAATGATCCTAACTTGTATGTTAAGAAAGATGAAAAAGGAAATGTTGCTTTAATATCTTTGTATGTGGATGATCTTATTATAAGAGGCAGTGCTCACAAGTTAATTGAAGAAATTAAAGTTCAGTTGTCACAGGATTTTGAAATGAAAGATTTGGGTGAAATGCATTACTGTTTAGGAATTGAGGTATGGAGAGAACCTGGTAAAACTTTGATCACTCAAAGAAAATATACAAAGGAGATTCTTAAAAAGTTCAATATGACAGATTGCAAAGCTATGTCAACTCCCTTAGAACAGAATGCAAAGTTGTACAAAGAAGATGGATCAAAAGAGGCAGATGGAACATTATATCGTCAGTTAGTGGGAAGTTTGAACTA
>APFE031361763.1:83332-115294 GCA_000404065.3 Pinus taeda | reverse complement strand
ACATATTTATACATGTTGAAGCATCCAATACCATGGACCGAAAACCATTGCGTCCAAAACCATGGACCGAAAACCATAGGTAGGTTCGCCCAACCTAATATAGGGTCCAAAAAAAAAATTTCTCGGGGCGCTGCCTCAAACCCCCCGATTCACTACGTAGGTTAGTCGTGGAAAGAATATAACACAACCCAACAATTTAGAGTGATGTATTTACAATCTCTGTGGTAATAATTTATTATGTATGCGGTTATAATTTATGATCTCTTCGCTGTAATAGAAAAACAATCCAGGGCATGTGCCTCCGCAGTCCGGCTTGCTGATATCAAGTGCACATATTTCTTATTTTTTTGTAATACATATATGCTCATATATTTTCAAGTATGAATAACTCATCACAATTACCAAAGATTACCAAAGGTAGACCTATCACAGTTACTCTACAGAGTATCTATGAGTATATAGAGTCTTTAGAGAAACGTAGAGAAGAAAGAGAAGTCAAACTACAAATAGAGTTAGTAGCCATGCTGGAAAATAAATTCACATCTTTTGAAGACAAGATCCAAAAACAAATAGAAAATAAAACAGAACTATTGGAAAATAAGATGGAGACAATGGAGACTAGGTTGCAGGTTATAAAAAAACAAAACCAAGATATAAACCAAACATCCCAGCGAATAGATGTTGATACTTTAGAGAGTCTTAAAATGAAGGACATGATTAAAGAGCTAGAGGAAAAGGTTGCCTTACTCTAAATAGTGTGGCAGGTAAATTAGATATCAAACCAATTAAAGATGAAATGAAAAATTGATAGAATTAGACCATAAGCGTAACAAAAGGGCCTTGAACTTTATAATCTTCGGTTTGAAAGAGGAGATAGACGAGGATACTTTAGCCATAGCTGATACAGAATTACATAATAGATTATAAATTGAAACGTGTCTCACAGAAGCAACAAGGTTGGGAAAATTAACTGAGAATAAAGAAACGCTGATTCGAATAAAGGTGAGTTCTACTGACCATAAGTATGACATACTTCATAAAACCTCAAGTCTAAAAGGAACGAGAATATTTATAAATGAAGATATCATTCCAGAAGATCAAACAGAATTGAGAAAAGAGGTTCAAAAGGTAAAGGAAGCTAGGAAGGAAGGAAAATGGACAATAATCATAAATAAAAAAGTCGTTATTCGAGATAAAAACCAAAAAGATAATAATAAATAGCAATTCGACATGCTCCGGATTCTTTCTTGGAACTGTCGGGGCTTTCCATGGAACAAAGGCCCCAAGCTAAGTTGGATCTCGAATGATTTTGCTTGTTGAAACTTGGGAGCATGAAGAATCTAAGGTCCTTAACATAGATGGCTTTACATTATGGTCTACCTAGAATAAGTGATCCTCCTGTAGAGGCATTGGGGGTATAGCTTGTTATATTAGGAAGGACATCTCTCCCCATGATAAGATTTATAAAAACAACCCTTACAACAAATATAGTTGGATAGAAATCACTGACATTTATGATAAAAAGATTTACATAGAAATCTGTTATTCCCTCCCCCCCCATTATTTTTAACTTCTATAAGAAAAATAATCTACATAAAAATAGTCCTTACAATGGTTTAGAGAATGATATTTCTAGCCTAAGAAATGAAAACAATATCCTTTTAATGGGTGACTTTACTGCTCGAACTTAAAGCAACCAAGCTATTCTTCTAAGCGATCATTCCAACCCTAATCCTCTTTGGTTAGATGAAGACCTTCCTTTGGCTATCCAATACAAAAGGAGCTCTAAAAACCTCGGGGAAAATTTGTTTGGGTCGGAGCCAATCAAGCTTTGTAATGCTCAGGATCTCATAATTTACAATGATCTAAAGAAATGGCCCAATTCTAGTCAGATGACCAGCATCCATGGGCTTGGTAGCAGCGTGGTAGACTATGTTATCTCCGATCTCTCTCTATACAACAAAATAACAAACTTTTGACATCTTAAACGACCACGAGCCTAACTCTGATAATAGGGATTTACTTATAACTCTCAATTTTGTCATGCAAAGAGATCTCATAGAAGATCATCCTTATAGCCAAAAGAAGTTAATCTTTGATAGAAATAAAAAAGGTCTCTTTCTAAACAAGTTAAAAACTAATTTGCTTCCTTTATCTAGTATAAGCAACATAGAAGATCTTTATCATAATTTTATTGCAACCCTTTCATATTCTATTAACAAGTTCTCAATTGAAGTTTCAATTAATAAAAGAAATAGAAAAACCAACCCATGGTATGACAAAGATTGTAAAAGTGCGAGGAAAGCAATTGAGGAAGTTGTTGATGAATCTCTTAAAATTGGCAAGATAAAAATATATAAAGCCCTAACTAAAAGGAAAAAAGGTAGCGTATTCGTAAAAGACAAGAGAATCTCTTACACCTCCCTAAGGTAACTCCTGAGAAATTCTGGAGGCAGATTCTAACTAGGAAAACTAAAGATAATAATAAAATTTCTTTACACGACTGAAATTCCTATCTTAAAAAGCTTTATGAATCTCCAAATGTCATGGATAACTTTGAAACCCTGCTCACAATGAAAGAAGTTTTCTCATTAGAAGACAGTGATTTTGGGGTTAATCACATGAATAATGGGAAAGCTAAGGACATTGAAGGTTACCAGGCAGAAACCTTAAAAATTGGAGGTCATGTCCTCATCTCTCACATTCACAGGCTTTTCAATCAAGCGGTCAAGAAATGGTTCCCTAAACCATGGACTCAAAGCCTCGTTATTCCTATTTTTAAAAGTGGGGATACAAATAACCCCTCTAATTATCAGAAAATTATGATCAACCCTCTCCTAGCCAAGTTATATGGTATTATTTTGGAAAGGAAGTTGAGCATGTGGTTTTAGAAAGCAGCACTCAACAACAGACCACCTCGTTACACTTAGGATCATTGTGGAGGAATGCCGCAATGATAAATCCAATCTCTTTTGTTGCTTTGTGGATTTTAGAAAGGCTTTCGATACGGTTCCTAGAAACAACCTTTGGAACATATTAGAAGAGCTAAAGGTTGCTTTTGAGTTGAGAGCTACCGCTATAAGGTTATACGAGAATGTAATTGCCAAGTTAAAGAGCAATGAGGGGTGTTCGAAATATATTAAGTTAAACAAGGTTGCCCCCTCTCCCCTATCCTATTTGGCATTTACATTGACAAGCTAGAAGGTTGTTTAGAGGAAGCAGGATGTGCTGGCACGATCTTAGCTGGGATAATCATCATCCTTCTTCTCTACGCTGACAATATTGTTCTTCTCGCAAGGTGCCCATCACATCTTGATAAGCAACTTATAATTCTTAAGGATTTCTGCTCTATCATGAGTATGATTGTTAACACTGACAAAACAAAAGTTATGATTATTAAATCCAAGAGGGACACTTATGCTAATTTTATGTGTGAAAATAGTAACTTGGATGAAGTGTCTTCCTACAAGTAACTAGGAATTAATATTCATCACAAGATCAACCGGAACTATAGAATTGAGAAAAAGATTAATGGGGGATGGAAAGCTTATTTTGGTCTTGAAAGTAATTGTAAAACGACAAACCTCGTAATGTGGGATAGAAAGAAGTTCCTCTTTGAAACTTTAGTCACTCCGGTTATCTTATATGGATGTGAGGTTTGGGGTTGTAGCATCTCTAGAGAATCTTGGAGAAACATTGAGCAAATCCATAAGTGTTTTATAACGTATAACCTCAAAATTAAAAGCAACACACCTATCATATTCTCCTTATAGAAGTGGGTATTTCCCCTATTGAGAGCCTAGCTATGACTAGGCTTTTGTTGTACAAGCACAAACTCAATAACATAGGAGACCATAGACTTCTTAAACTAGCTTTAAAGTCCAGCCAAAACCACCTAAGGCTCAAACAAGGTTGGTATAAAGACACAAGGGCCTAGTTAAACCATTGGGAGATCGATGAGAATGTTGCATTGCAAAACATTAATAACATTAAAAATATTGTTACTTCTATGTTCAAAGAAAAAAATGTGGTGTGAGAAAGATTTAGTAGCTAAAAGAAAATTAAGATATTATAAGGAGGTCATCAACCCCACCCTAGAAGATCAAAAGTATCTCTCTATTTTAACTAGCTCAAAGAAGAAAATTAATATAGCCAAGATTAGAATGAACTCTTATGAGCTCCATAGTGAAATAGGTCGTTGGGCAGTTCCTAAAACACCATGGATGGAAAGGTTCTACCATCTCTGTGAGAATACGAACATCGAAGATGAAAATCACTTCCTCTTAGAGTGCCCCGCGTACAACCACATTAGATCTTAGTTTAAAAATCTTTGTTGCAATACTGACCTTCCTAGCCTTTTACGTTGTCAAAATTACAATGAGCCCGGGAGGCTTCTCTCCAAACTTTTTGAGCATAGGAATAAAATCTTAAATCAAACTAAATAATTTGTTTCTTTAGGTCCGATAGACCAAAGTTTGGTCTTAGTGGACGTTAACCACCACCACCATCGTCATCATCAATTATTATGTTGAAAAATATAAATAAATAATATTTTTATTTATAGTGAGTTATATATTTTTAAAGGTTATTTAAAATATATTGGTAGTATATTCAAATTGAAGTTAATTATTTTCTAAAATAATTATATATTTTCCCCTCTTTTAATTGAATCTGCCCTAATCTAAATTTATAATGAACAAGTCAAATGAAGTTATATTGTTTTGGGGTGTGGTATTGAAAGATGGTAATTGGTGTCTATGCGTATGGACAAGAATTCCATCATAAAATAGGGTGAATTTATTACAAATGTCATCATTACATTTTTTTTTAGATTATTATATACTATGTTTTAAGTTATATTACGTTTTTTTTAACATTAAAAATAATAATAATTAAAGTTATAATTTAGTTAATTCTTATGATTTATTTAATTTTAGCAATTTGAAATGTATAATTAAAAAATTGTCTTCATATTTATTATGAATAGATATCTATCATTGTTTACTAGCATTTAAATTTATATACATTAGCATTTAATTTGTAGACACTAGTCATTTAAAATCGCTCATTATTTTGTCCATGATGCAAGTGAAAATGAAGTCTCATTGAACCAGAGATCTTGGGTTTGAATCTTGTACTACCTTCCCCTTAGCCGGGTGAATAATGGACATATAAACACGAATCAAAGAGTCCTACCAAACTTACAAATAAAAAAAATCACTTATTATTTCATCCATGAAATGTTATTAAAATATTATCATATAAATTTTCACACTTTTAATACATTGAGAAAAGTTGTTTTGGATAAATATTTTATCTAATATTTTGAATATCCGCCCTAAAAACAAATAAGCTTAAAAAAAGAAATCACTCATTATTTCATCCATGAAAATGTTAATGAAATATTATCATATAGATTTTCACACTTTTAATATACTGAGGAAAATTGTTTTTGGATAAATATTTTATCTAATATTTTGAATATCCACCCTGAAAACAAATAAATTTAAGTAGACACTTTACCCGTTCTCAAATACCAAAGCTTAAACTTGGATAATGACTAAAAGACAAATATTGTCCGAAGCTTGAACTTGAATGATGAATAAAAGACAAATAAAACAACAAGGAACAATTAACATATATAAATTAATCAAAAATTATAAAAATTTAAAAGTAAAAGCAAAAATAGAAAATATATAATTAAAAACTAAATGTTTCACAACACTATACGCAAATTTTATTTAATAAAATTATTCTCAAAATATTATTAAAAATTTCATAAAAATGAGATATCAAAGTAAAAGTGTCGTAGTTGTAAATATTTAAATTTATATTTGGTTGTAATGAACACTGACTAAGATATTGGGATGTAGATTCGGGGCTTATAGGAGGAAAGTTTCTCGTAAGCCATAGTTTACATTTAAAATATCGCCTAATTTCTTGCTTGGAGGGGACAACATTGCTTAAGAAATTAATGAAGGAAATGGGCTCCTAAAAGGGACAACAAGTATGTTTCTACCTAAGGGCGGTTCTAACAGAGTCAAGAGGCAAGAGGCGGCATGCAGTATGGAGAGGACATGACATAAAAGGAGGAGGATGGTTGGGAAGGAAGAAGAGAGAATGTAATGAAGTAGAGAGGTTCTAATTATAGCCTAGCTGAGAAACCCAGAAGGCTTGCTGGTTGAGAATCACATAGTAGTGATTGTGCACCTGACGTTGATAAACCCACTAAATACTTGTTGGTTGAGAAGTTTTGAGAGGTTTAAGTACCCAAGTGTTGATAACCCTTGATGGTAGCCTTGAGGGGTCAGATCAGAACCCAGGTAATAGCACCACTAAGAAGTTGATGGTGAGTGCGCTCTTATTCCTACAAGAGTAACACAACTAATAAACCTCCTTATTATCTATCTCTCTCTCCAAGTCCGAATTAAGACTCTATGTGCTTAAAACGACCTGAGATGTTTGGTTACTATTAGTAAAGACCACTAAGGTGCCATAGTAGGGAGTTGTTGAGAAAAATACCTCCTCAGACCTTGAATCCGGCTCGGGGGTGGTTGACTGCAAGAAAGAGTGCAATGCAGTCTTCATAAGGTTGGGTGGAGAGTTGAAGCCCCAATCTCAGATGTCAGTTCTACTTATAAGATAAGTGTTTCTTATGCTTTATGTGCAAGTGAATGCTAGATGAATGCTTAATGTGTTGTTTAGATGCTATTTTAAATGAATGTAATTTTCTTTCTTGTAGGATAATGGAATGCTAATGTACTGCATTTTCCTGCTGAATGGTAAATGCATATGTCAAGGCTAAAGAACATAAATTCCCATAATGTTGATTTATGTGTAATTTCTAAGGAACTGGTTGATTCTAGTGTTGATTTTTGAGCATCAATTCATGTTAAATTCCTGAGAATAAAGGTAGGTAAAATCCTTATTAAATGATTGATTATAAATTAATGGTTTTCATGCCAAGACTTATATATGTCTATGTATACAAATTCTCAAGAGAGATAAATATTTGTGTTATTGTGAGCTTGAAAAAAGCCTAAATTACCTGAGCATGATGAGACATGTAATATCTATTAATAATTTATTACTTGCCTTGAACTTATTTGTAAATCCAGTCTTGGTGTATAAATATGAAGCTTAGGAGGGATAACTCTATGCCTGTGTGTGTGCAGGCCTACTTGAGTACTTATACAAAGCCCAAAAGAGATAGTATATATATATATATGAGAGAGAGAGAGAGCGAGAGATATTGTGTGTGTGTTTTAATGGCCAGGCCAAGTCCATGTAAGCTTAGAAAGAATATCATTCCCATTTCTATGTAGAATGTATATGGATGTATGGTCGGGCTACTCTAAGACTTATTAAAGCCCAAGGATGATAACTTGAAGCAGCTTTATGTGTGTATGTGTGTGTGTGATCCCAATTCAGATATTTTAAATTTGAATGTTGGGTTTATAAACTTTAAAGTGTGTTTGCATGATTTTAAAACACCATTTAAAGAAGCTCAAATTTTCATATCATGTGAGAACTTGTAAGTTACTTGTAGCAAGACAAATATTATCAGCAAACCATAAAAAGAACAACAACACAAAGACGTTGATAATGGAGTTTGGTTATCTTCAAGCCTACCCCTCTGGGGTTGGTCCTTAATGGGAAGGCATTTTTATTCAAAGTTTTAAAAATCACTAAAACTACATATAAAAATACTTTAACTACAGTCCAAAATGACTCTGTTGTGTTCTTTCTTGTTTTTGGATCGACGGGTCTTCTCTCAACAAGAAGGCATCGATTATGAAGAGACATTTTCTCCAACAAAAAGGTACATAACCATACGATCACTGGTCTCTTTGGCAACATCTATGGGATGGAATATTCATCAAATGGATGTCAAGACTACATTCTTGAATTGTACAATTGATGAGGAATTCTATATAGAGAAACCTTTGGGATTTGAAGTCAAAAATAAAGATGCATATGTCTGCAGGTTGAAGAAGGAATTATATGGCCTTAATCAAGCACCAAGGGCATGGTATGCAAGGATGGATACATACGTACAATGTTTGGGCTTCACAAAGAGTTATGTTGATCTTAATATCTACATTAAGGTTGTAAAAGATGGGCCTGTGATTATTCTTATGTATATGTATGATCTTCTCTTGACATGTGTAGAAGGTCAAATACAAGAATGCAAGAAGCAACTAGCATCATAATTCGACATGAAGGATCCTGGGCTGATGCACTACTATTTGAGACTAGAAGACTGGAAGGGAACTGATGAGATCTATCTAGGTCAAGGGAACTATGTGATCGAGATGTTGAAAAGGTTTGACATGATGGATTGCAAACCAATGACAACCTTGATGGTCACAAACTTGAAAATACTAAGGAGCTCTTAATCAAGCTCAGTGGATCCGTCTAGGTATATAAAATTAATTGGCTCACTGATGTACTTGGTGAATACTTGAACAAACATATGTTTCACAGTGAATTTTCTCAGTCAGTTCCAAGTGGAACCAAAGCATGATCACTAGATATCATCCAAGCACATTCTGGGATATCTGCAAGGAATAATCCACTACTACCTAAAATATGAAAGAAGGAATGATGTCAGCTTGATTGGATATACAGATTTTGACTAGCGAGGCAGTGAGCAGGATGGAAGGAACACTATTAGATGATATTTTAGTTTTGGATCCTCCATGGTCTCATGGATGAGAAAAAATCAAGAATCAGTTGATTTGAGTAGTGTCGGGGTTAAATACATTGCAGCCTATGAAGTGAGCAGAGAAGTTGTCTGGATGAGGAAGTTGTTGTCTGAATTATTTGAAGGACCAATGGACCCTACAGTGATACATTGTGATAACACCAGTCATATAAGATTGTCTAAAGACCTAATGTTTCATGGAAAGACAAAGCATATAAACAACAAGTATCACTAAAATTTGAAAGCTAGTACTAGATGGTGTGTTGCAACTACACTATATCTCCACCTATGAGTAGGTAGTTGACATATTGAAAAAATATCTTCCTAATAAGAAGCTTGTGTATTTGAGAGACAAGCTTGTTTTGGTTGATATATCCTCGCTAGTTGAGAGGGAGAGATAGACACATCATTCTTGTCTTCAATTCGGAAGAAAAATGGAGGATTGGGTAAACAAATGGCATTTGATACTCTTTGAGGATGAGATAGGGCATCCAAGATAAGAGTAGTCGAGGACCAATATATTTTTAGGACTAGATATCCAAGATAAGAATAGTCCAAGGAAGGACATACTCTGTGGACACCCAGGTGGGGTATGTGCCTTGAGAGACAATGATGATGGTGTCTATAAATTATTAGTCTCGCCGTCATTATGCTTTGATCTTGTGGAGAGATAGATTTGTTAGTCAAGGCCTTGCTATGTAACAATGCAGGTTGTTATGATGCTAGACATATGGGTTACCAAGTCGAATCTTCTAATGAGATCTCTGTAGATTGAGAATCTCCATTTCTGAATACCTCCCTAGTTAAGAGGGAGCGTTGAAAAATGTGTAAGTAGGTCTAGTCTTCATAAATATGAAATGTACTTTTGATTCTTGTATTTTGTAAAATGAAAGAAAAATTATTATTGTTATTTTTAAGCATGGGTTTCATGCTCAAGGTCTTTTATTTTAGAGGTCAAACACCCATTGAGTACTTCTAGGGTTTGTCCTAGATGAATAAGTCAAAAGAGTCATTGTCATAACTTGAAGACCCCATCAGGCACATTGTAACTTGTAAAGAAAATTATTTTTGTCATTAAAAGTGTCAAAATACCCTTCAAGTCCAAGTCAGTCTCGAAGCGGAGATGCCAGCGTATTTTGAGGAGCCACATCCACCTTAAAAATCCTATATAAACGACTGAACTTGACCTCCTTGAGAAACATTCGTCATTCACTCATTCAAGAGAAAGAGAAGAACAAGAAGGTTAGCGAAGAGGGAAGAGGATGAAGAAAGATTGTTTCTCAGCGAATTCTCTTACATGTGCGAAGAAGGAAAACTAGGGTTTGCTGCTTCAAGGTCGAAATTCTCTATCTGCTAGAAGATGATCAAATTTGTTGGAAGAAGGACCTAATAGGTCACCTACTAGCTCTAGACAAGGAATCAAAGCAAGCAAAGTTGTTGGGAGTCCTTGGAAGGCTAATTTTGCTCACACGTGTGGATACAGTAATTGTTGCAGGGGGTCGAAAATTTCATTAGGGAAATTTTGAGGTTTAAAATGGGCCTCTTAAGAAAAATGTACTTCCAAAATAAACTTTATAAGAATCAATAGGATTCAAGATGATAATGTCAACCATGGGGGATGATTCACCATTTTTGGAGTAAAAAAGTAAAAAGATAAAAAAATAAAAAAAATAATAAAACTATTTTTTCAACTTGTATTTTCAACCTATCTCCTTAAAGTTTTACTCCAATTTCTAATGGGAGTACTCGTTGGATGCAAAATTTAATTCCTCATCCAAAGAGTACCTATTTTGCATACTTTCGATGGACTCTGCCACACGAAAAATGAGAAATACATGAAAAAACGTGATTGCAATCACGTTTTTATTTATTTATGTATTTCTCATTTTATATAGTAGGGTCCATCTAAAGTATGCAATATGGGTACTCCTTAGATGGGGAATCAGATTTTGCATCCAATGAGTGTTGTCGCTTGAAATTTGAGTAAACCCATAGGGAGATAAGTTGAAAATACGGGTTGAAAAAATGGTTTTTCCTTTTTTCTTTTTAAAATTTGATGATGTAATCTAATCTTATTTTATTATTTCCACTATTATTTTGTAATTCCCTTAAAAGGCTCATTTTAGACCTCAAAATTCCCTTAATGCAGGCCTGCAGTAGAGGCCAAAATTTTGTAGTTGGGAGTCGAAGTTGTGTTGTTAGAAGAGATTTGACTGGGTTTGACTTGGATAAAGGAAGCATGTCATAGGAAAGGTTTGACTTGGTCTTGGAGGGTATTGGCCTTGGTCCAGAGGTTTTAAAATTCGTCAATTGAAAAATCTATAAAAAGAAGAGATTTTGCGGGTTTTCCTCACAAGTGGAGAGGCTTTGGTCTTGGCTTGCAGCCTACATTCTATTTTCTTGTGTAGTACTTTTCTTCTTGTTTTGGTAGATGTTTGATTATATAAAAACATAATAATAAGTGAAGAAGCTAATAAAAAATAAATAATAAAAATACATCGCAAGTAGTTATCATAGAAAGAGAATTCATCTTAACTATTGCCCTATATACTTCTTAACAAAAGATTAACCTATGATTGAAATATTCCCTTAAATAAATTTCTAAAATCATCTATCTATCTTAAAATATATATATAATACTAACATAATTTTTAATTGAATAATAAACTCTCCTATCCCATTTTTATGTTTCTATCACTTAATTTAGTTTGATGTTTCTATCACTTAATTTAGTTTAATGCAGGAGGTGGTGTGTTATGTAAACCTGATTTTAAAAGTAAATTAAAGTTGATTTAATGGCGAATTTTATAATACATGTAGACGAAGGGTTGGTTAAACACTAATATTTTTGAGAGTTTGTAATCAACCATCTCACCTTTAAAATGTCTTAACGTGGTATTATTGAAAGTGACAGCACAACACCTTGGAATGAGCATCAACCCCAAAGAATACTAAACACTTACTAAAACAGGATTATGTGGGGAGTGCCCTGCCTAGTCGCTTTTGCATAGTCGCAACCAAATTATCTATTTGGCGTGTGAGATGGGTCTCTAATAAATAAAGTATAAAGGGGGGCAAAGCAAAAGCGAAGTCGCAACCAAATTATCTATTTGGCGTATGGGTCTCTAATAAATAAAGAATAAAGAATAAAGGGGTGCAAAGCAAAAGCGAGTCTATCGCTACCAATGATGTGAGCCCACGAATTGTGAAAAAAAGCACAGCCAGGCTAGCGGCCATGCTGTCTGCTCGGCTGTCGTCATCAACACTAAGTCCAATCTTGGACCCAGGTCACTCATACATAAAGAAAGAGGGGCAAAACTAAAACGAATATATCTCTACCAATGATGTGAGCCCACGAATTGTGAGAAAAACCACAGCCAGGCTAGCGGCCATGCTGTCTGCTCGGCTGTCGCCATCAAACTAATTCCTATCTCTGACCCCACATTTTATCATCGGCGTTGTCTAAATTTTCAGGTGATGGGTTGCCCACATTGAATATTCAGTGGTTTGAGCATAATTATACATCATGGAATCACGGTGGCTTTCAATTCTTTTTCACATAAAAGATTGAAATCTTTGGCAGCATAATAATGGGCTTATCATTTTGTTTTCTTGGGAGTGACTGAACATTGATCTCGGATTGCATGTGTTTATCATTTTATTTTCTTGGGAGTGGAGTGACTGAACATTGATCTCGAATTGCATAGGGGATGTAGGATAAATAATTAGCAGTTGTCTTTAACGCGATTTTTTGAAAGCTTTTCGGTGGCTTTTTCCGGTCATAATTCGGCAGCAATTTATTGGAATCGCAAGTTTGATAGCTAATTTCTGCACAATCAAAGCGTCCCAGGGTTTTTCAGGGTGCTGAATCCAAATATGCAGTTAAAAAACCATTTTAACTGCAACAAATCAAGATTTAAACTCAATTTCTTCTGCCGGATTCCGTCATGGGAATCTCCAAAAGGTAGCATTATAGACAACTCCCCTCCTATTAGAGTTGGAATTTCAAAACAAACTCACTCATCAAATTTGACGATTTTCACACCTCCATAACCCATATTTATAATTTTAATAAAAAATCTTGACAGCTTTATAAATTTTTAAACAATATTTGACAAGAAAATCGTTCCGTTATAAACAATTTACCTGTCAAATTCCATCCCTACCTCCTATACATCTAACCCTAACCCTACCCTGTAATAAAATTAACCATACCTCCAACACATAACCCTAACCCTAATTCTAAAATAAACTAGAATACATTTCTTTTAAACGCCCCTGACCAGGACATCAAAACTAATCCTTTGCACCTTTCTACCTAGCCAACCAAAATTGAAATTAATCATTTTCACCTTCCCATTTTCTTTCTTTGCACTCCAATGGAGAGACAAATATTGCCTATGGAGGTTTCTATTCTGCATATGTCCACATATCCTCTAGTTGGCTGCAGCTGCGAAGTGCAAATGGGTTATTGAACAGCGTCCTCTCTGTCACGGCAGCAGCAGAAACTCTAGGATTACTGGAGGCGACTGAAAAATATTCAGTCGTACTCAGCTATCGTCGTCGTCGTCGTACTCAGCTATCGACAAACGCTGGAAAACGCCTTCACAGGTGCAAGTTCATTAACATTTTGTCACTTGTTAATGAACTGTTCTGAGTTATGGACAACTCCATTCACATAGCTATGAGGTTTCCACTCACTCTAGAAAAATATTTTAGGTGCGAGTTCATTCACATTTTCTCTGTTATTTGTTCCAGAAATGAGCTGTTCTGAGCTATGGGCGACTCCATTCACAAAAACTATTTTTAAATTTTCAGTAGTATGGAGGTTTCTCGATAATGGTCCTTCCACACACGACAACAGATATGGAATTTCTGAAGCATGCTTCGGTGAGGTTTGAATGTTCGGTTTAGAATCAATTTATCCAGTCTGCTGAAGGTTACGAGTACATCTTCAGAACTTCAGTGCAGGTTAGTCCATGAAAGTATTCTCATATGTTGTGGTGGTTCCTGTGATTGGTTATAAAGGGATTGTTTCTATTCAGTTTTTTTTCTATTTTTCTTATACAGGGTATGTACTATAATTATCTTTGCTCTATCTGTGTAAATCAATGGAAGCAATATTAAACATGTGTGATTCCTCTGTAATATCATGGTTGCTCATTGTGCTTATTTGTTTGACTTTTTTTTCTTCCTCTCTGTAGTTTGTGTGCATTGGTCAATGGAGAGATTCTCTCCCTGAAAAAAAAGTGGTTACCCGTCATGCTCGCTTGTTTTACCGTCTTCACCCTCTTCTATTTACTTTCTGGGTCTATATTTCGTATGCAATGGTTAATAAACACTGATAGAGGTAGTCACTCTGTCTATATTTCGTATACATTGGTTAATAAACACTCTGATAGAAGTAGTCGCTAAATTTATTGACAAAATCGTTTGGTTTTCGCGTTCTTTTATTTACGTTGTTGTGCTTGTATTTCATAGACGTGGGTCAGTAAAGACTATGATAGATGGGTACTCACTTAGTTTATGTCATAATAATTAATAGTTTACTAGTTTTAAGATTATCATGTTTGCTTATTTGATATTTTTTCCCCTTTTTTATAAAGGCAATACTTTATTTATTACCATAAAGACTGATGGGTTGAATGGTGTTAGTACTCGTTTATTTAAACTGTGTTAAACATTGTTAATTTATGTCTAAATAGTATTAGAGTGGGAATTTTAAAATAGAAAGATTGATGGGTTGAATGGTGTTAGTAGTCGTTTATTTACACTGTTAACTATGGTTAATTTATTTATGTGTAAATAGTATGAGAGTTGGAATTTTAAAATAGAATGGACGGACTTTTATGACCTATATTCCTAATTTAAGGAAAAATTTTGATGGTTTTATATAATTTTAAAGAGTATTTGGCAAGCAAATCACTCTGTAATTGAATTCCATCCCTGAATATTATTACTCTAAAAATTGATTGGTTGTAAGGTGATCATATTTACTTGTTTGGTGGTCTTTATCTTCTTCTTTTTTTTTTATATATTATGTATTTGTAATTAATTTATATGTATTGATGAATAGTGAAAGCCTTTGGTTTTAGTTTAGAGTGGTTGGTTGGCCCCTTGTGATAAGGCTAGATGGATAGGCATACTTGCTAAGTCATAAATTACTATATACAGGGAAATTCCTTATTCAAGGGCATGGAGTAAATTTAAGTTAGACTTCACTTTATGTTAGTTGGATGTACAAGAGATAAATATTTGTGAACTAGGGTTATAAATAAGAGTTAGTTGGGTTAAGATTTTATTGTAGATTTGTGAACTAGGGTTATAAATAAGAGTTAGTTGGGTTAAGATTTTGTTGTAGATTTATGAACTAGGGTTATAAATAAGAGTTAGTTGGGTTAAGGTTTTGTTGTAAAGCGATACTAGTCATACATTTGACTTTTCTCCATGTCCATTGGATGGAGAGTTGGAATTTCAAAACAGATTAAATCGTCAAATTTGACAATTTTCAGACCTCCATGACCCATATTCATAATTTTAAGGAAGAATCTTGACCTTTTTATAAATTTTTAAAGAGACCTAGTGATGGGAAATTTGCCCGTCAAATTCCATCCTTGATTGGATGTACTTGAGATAAGAATCCATGAACTAGGGTTATAAATGAGAGTTAGTTAGGTTACGGTAGATGGGTGAACTAGGGTTATAAATAAGAGGTAGTTGGGTTAAGATTTTGTTGTAAAGTTGTACTAGTGATGGAGTAAAGTTAACATTTGACATTTTTTTCCATCTCCATTAGATGTGCTAGAGAGAAGGATCCATGAACTAGGGCTATAAAGTTAATAGTTGACTTTGCTCCATGTCTATTGGATGTACATGATCTACAATCTAGATAAATATTCGTGAACTAAGGTTATAAATAAAAGTTAATTGGGTTACAATTTTGTTGTAAACTTATAGAAGCCCTCATTGAATTGTTTATTTGCAGAATAGAAGCCCTCATTGAATTCTTGGGATGAGTACACCGAAAGAGGTTTTCTCAGGGAAGAAACTAGATGTGGGTCACTTCAGGATTTTTGGTTCATCAATCTACTACCATGTGACCTAAGATGCATGGAAGAAGCTTGAGCCAATAGTAGAGTTGGGGATATTTGTGGGGTATACCGATACACCTCACAACTATTGGGTGTACTTGCAGACCAACAAGATGACAGTGGTTCGCATGGATGTAAAATTCGATGAAGAGAAGGCCATCATATGTTCCCTTGAGAGGGAGCTTCAACTACATCCAGATGAGGAGATTTTAGGTCCTAAGGAGGAACCTCATATTGATGTGGAGAAACCACATGCAGAGGATCAGGGAGTGGAGACACCCACTCATGCAGAGTCTTCTAGAGATGGGAGAAAGCGCATTATAGATGCTGACAGGTTATTGCATGATGCTAGAGAGAATGTGAGAGCACCCACATCAAAACACAGGTAGAGGAGGTCACCTGAGAGGTACACTAGATACATGGATCTAATGAGCGGATGTGTAGAGACTGAGCCATCCTCTTTTGAGGAAGCAGTGCAACAAACAGTTTGGGTTGATGCCATGGTTGAGGAGTATGACTCCATTGTTAGGAACAATGTTTGGGATGTGGTCCCAAGACCGGTGAACAAGTGGTGAGTTCCCGATGGCTTTACAAGGTAAAGAAAATAGCGGAGGGTAGTGTGGAGAAACACAAGGCCAGATTTGTGGCCTAAGGCTTTTCTCAGGTGGAAGGGATTAATTACGATGAGACCTTTGCTCTTGTTGCAAGGTACTCATCAATCATATCCATTTTGGGACCGCCAACGTAGATGGGATGGAAGATACATCAGATGGATGTAAAGACAACATTCCTCAATGGCATGATTGAGGAAGAGGTGTATATTGAGTAGGATGAAGTTTTTGAGACCTTTTATAGAGAATCGCAGGTGTGCCGAATCAAGCTAGCATTATATGGGATGAAACAAGCACCCCATGCTTGGTACACCAAGATCAATAGCTACTTCACCGGGAAAGGGCTTCACTAAAAGTGAAGCAGATGCGAACCTTTACCATATTTTGGTTGAAGGTAAATTATTTATTATTGTTTTATATGTCCATGATTTGATTCTAACAAGCGATGATAAGTTGATCAAGTCTTGCAAAGAGGACCTTACAATAGAGTTAGAAATGAAGGACTTGGGGCTCATGCCTACTTTCTGGGTATGGAAGTATGGCAAGGTGATGAGAAACCTTTTGTCTCTAAGGGAAAGTATGCCAATGAGATACTGAAAAGGTTCCACATGGAGTACAGTAAACCCATGATGAATCCTCTAGCACGTAACTAAAGGAAGGGGGATGCTACTTCATATGAAGTAGTGGAAGCTACTATTTATGGGAAGATTGTGGGTTCACTCATGTATTTGGTGAACACACGACCGAACATGTGTTATGTAGTTAACCAACTTAGTCGAGCGATGGTTAAGCTAACCAAGTTATATTGGAAAGCGGCCAAACATGTGTTGAGATACCTCATAGGCTCTACTCAATATGGTTTATGGTACAGACAGACAGAGGGAGTGAAGCTTCAAGAAATCACCAACACAGATTGGGCAAGGATTCCATCCGACAGGAAGAGCACATCAAGTGGATCTTCAGTATTGAGTCAACAGTTGTTTCTTGGTACAACAGGAAACATAAATCAATTGCACTCAGTTCAGTAGAAGCAAAGTACATGGATGTTATTCAAGGAGCTTATGAGGCTATCTGGATAAGGAATATTCTAGTTGGTTTGTTTAGTCAGCAGATGGATCTAATTGTGATTTATTGCAACAATCATAGTTGTATCAAACTCTTTGAAAATCCAGTTTTTCATGATCGGTCCATGCATGTTGATATCCGGTATAATCATCTTCAAGATTGTGTGCATAGGAGAATTATGTTGTTGGAGTACATGCCCACATAGGAGCATGATGCATATATTTTGACAAATAGCAATAAGAAATTCCAATTTAATTTGTCCTTGAATTAAATTGTGAATTAAATCGAAATTATATTCTCATAGCAACCTGTAATAGTTAATTAAGTTAAATTGACTTAATTGACATAGGAAATTTGAGTTGGAAGTCTATTTAAAGTCATGTAGAGTGATCCCAAAATTTTAGGGGCCCAAGTTGAGTTGTAATTAGATAACTCTGTCTAACTGAGTTATAGTTAGTTAACTAGTTCTAACTATTGGAGGAACTAGTAGGAGGTCTAACAGTGGAGTGGCTCTTCATTAGTACCACACCAATTAACTGAAGATTCGCTCATAAATAACTCATGCATGTCATTTTAGAGGAAGGCCCAATTGAGATTAGAGTTTAGGGACAATGTACTATCAGTTGTATAATTTTCCTAGTTGTACAGATGGTGCATGAAATCAGCTGAAGACTTATGTTTGGATTGCGCAGTTATGGAGAGTGGATTTCCCAATTAAATATGGGCTAATTCTCTTAGGAATTGCGCAAGGATATAGGGGATTGGAAGGAAACATAATTGGTTAAGTGTGTTGGCTTGAGCTAGTTTGTGAATCAAAGAGTTAGATTTTACTAGTTCAGGAATTTTCCAAGTTGAACAACATTGTGTTTTCTTCTCAGATCTTCTAGTTAATGCAATATAGATAGTCGAGGTTTTTATCAGTTTCTTTCCTGAGAGAAATATTGTGTTATGTGTGATTGATATTCTTCCTTTTCTGCTTATTGTTTTCATTGATCAATTTTGGTTTTTGTTGAAGAGTAGAGTAGATTCTTGTCTTGTGTTTTAGCATATCACTTAAGTTGTTGAATCTACAAGTAAAATATACACTAAGGAAATAAATCTAGGATACAGGTGGCATATGGTCATAATAGAGGGTCGATAGGAAATTTGGAAGGTCCTTGCAAACAATTATATATTCAAAAGGGGGTTGTGGTGAAGGGGGGAAGTCCATAATAGTTTCCAAATGAGGGCTACATGAAAATGTCTTAATCGAGGTAGGAAATGAGAGAGGAGGGCACTCATGCAAGATATTACTTGTATGAGATATAGTTTAACCGATACAAGATGCTTCAATCTGAGGAGTTGACACCACCGCACATCCATGTGACACTAATTCCCTTGAAATTGTTGTTTTCAGTGAGCCTATCACATTTGTAATTGGTTCCTTCATTCCAACTAGTGAGGTGTAAGTGAAGGGATGCATCTAGATTGAAATACCCTTAAATGGGTCGTACGAAAAAACAATCAGCTCCTCTTCCATGGAGTTGTAGAAAGAAACCTTATCATAATGTGAAATGGTACTTGTCAGGTGCAAAGGAGGTAGCCCTAGGTAGGAGCGCAAGGCTACAACATTGAGCTCTAAACCCTATCCATTGGAGACAACGAAGAACCAGAGTTGTTCCATTTCACTTTATTGCATATCTATCCCAAAGTTTTTGTCCAATCCAACAATGATCAATATTATGGAAGTAATGAGCATTAATATTCGATCCTTTATTTTTTTATTGATTCTTTTATTTTTATTCTTTTTTCTCTTTTCCTTTTATCCTTTTTTCTTTTAATGGAGGGAAACCTAATATCCTTCTAGGGCATCATATTTATAGATTATTTTGTAATCAAATTATTATTTTAATTCAATAATTGTTTATTTTCAATTGATTCACCTCCTTACATGTCACTTTAGTTGTTTTGTTCACCACCTTTGTTGGCCCACAACCCTTGTGGTCCTTCATGTTCCATACTTGTAATGCATTTTGTGCATCCTTCTTAACATTATTATGCAAATGTATTATTTCTTCATATGCATGTCTCCTCATCATGTTCGCATTCCTCATTCTTTGTACTCTCATATCTTGCACATTGCACATTACAATTTCAATTTAGCATATTTTTCAAAAAAAATCCCAAATCATTTTTTCTTCTCCTATACAGATCTTATTTTTTATTCTCCTTTGTGCATATTTTACTTGATGCACCTTGTTAATCTTCACTCTTTTTGGATTCTATTTAGGTAATTTGTTCATGAAACTATTATATTTAAATTATTCTTATGTTAAATCCAAATATCGTTATCTTGGCTTCTAAGTTATCCCTAGCTAATTTGCCAATTTTTTCTCATAATTTTGGTCCATCCATCTATCTATGGATGATATGTTGAATTACACTACAAATTTTGTCACTAATTATTCCAAAATGGCTTAGAAGCCTTGTGCTTCTATATAATGTGATAGCCTTTAATAACCCTTGCAAACATAACATTGAATCATTGAAGAATAAATCCATATAATCAGTCACATCATTCATATTTCTATAGAGAAGATATGAATGTGCTGCCTTGGAACACATATCAATCACAACAAATAAAGCATCAAATCCTAGCTACAATCTTGGAAGTACTAATACAAAACCCATTGGTAAATCTTCCTAACGCATCTATACCCATCTTGCATTCTTCTTTCATCTCAATTCCTACATTTATTTAGTCATGGTTATTATTGCACCTCTACATATGATTTATGCAATCACAATTCACCTAACCAAACTATTAATTAGTCAAACTTACCTTAAATCTTCATCAAAGTCTTGTCCGGATTGTTCTCATACCAAATTGTGGAGGGGACTACACAACCAACCCCTTCTCTTCTACTATACAAATGATGAACATTAGCTCTTTACAAACCCAAAATACTTAAGCAAAAAACCTAGTTTAAAGCTTCTTACACAAGTGTGTCATAGAGGAAACAAATACAACCAAAGGATTCGAGAAAACAAGATAAAAGGAAACTAGTCTATCCATATTCATTAGGATGTGTGTGTGTGAATTATAAAATCAATAGTATGCCTTGGTGTACCTCTCAGTGTCATCTTTCTTCACACAATCCATGTCCTTCTCTACAAAACTACTCTCATCCTACCACTTCACACCAATCCTCTCTCCTATTTTCCTTCCTCCTCTCCTTACTCTTGTCATTACTTTCCATGGAAATTAGATCACCTTCCCAAGTATTCATTTTATATGATTATTTGTATGTAAATTACAATTGTAATCCACTAATTTCTCATACACCACTTTTCCTTTTTTATATACTAATTTAACTTTAATATATGCCACTTCATTGTACCACATTCATTAGATTCCTTTGTGTGTTGTATTTAGCTAGTCTTCTCTCATCTTTTACAGCATTTTTATGTGCAATAAGATATTAAATGGAATAATGAGCGGCGAATTACAAGATGGTATCATCATAATTATTCTACTTGCTTAAGCCTAGAACACCATCATTTACTCTGTATAGATATATTCATAATCTATATTTATTCATTTACTATTGTGTGATTACACTCTTTTACAATCACGAAAAAGTAATATCTATAATTACTTTAGAGTAACCTGTTAATCATTGACT
Organism: Pinus taeda; assembly: GCA_000404065.3. NCBI lineage: Eukaryota > Viridiplantae > Streptophyta > Pinopsida > Pinales > Pinaceae > Pinus > Pinus taeda. The sequence continues at coordinate 94,155 of APFE031361763.1, read as the reverse complement.
TAAACAAGTTTGAACACCAATATTTTTTAAAGTTACTATAGGTTTATTTTTTTAAGTCAACATCCCCCTTTAGGTCATTCTCATAGGTATGAAAGTCTATGATATTCATTTGTACCACCTACCCAATTGTTATGCCCAATTTTATGGCTGGCAGTACCAAAATACAACGGAGCAATTGAGAATAAAATTTCTCCAGAGTTTTATTCAGTTGCCAGGCAACAGTTGGAGAAATTTTCTGCTTCATTGAGTCCTGGACTTCTGATTGTTGAAGAGAAAAATCTGGGGCGTACATCGAGGTGAAACGGGTTTATTAGGCAAAGCCAGGGCACTAGTGCCTCCTCGTCACTTTTGTACAAGCACTCCCATCCAATTCTTCTACTGCAGTAGATAATAGATTGTCGTTTCCATCATCACCCACATCTCGTTCAGATATCCATAAACATTTATTTGCATCAACTCATAATATGGCACATAAGTGGCTGTCATCACACAGTTCTACGCCATTCACTAACACTGTAATCATGGCAGGGGTACTCTATTGCAGGCATTATAGTCAATAATTTTTAATTTTATATTTATATTGGTGCTAAATTTTGGAATATTATAAAAAAAAATTGATTTATGTAAATAAAGTCAACTATTTAAGTTAGCTTCTGTATATTAAGTTTTCAAAATAACTTAACTCACGTACAATGCTTACGCTTAAAAGCTGTTCCAGAAACATTGAAAAGAAAACTTAACTCACGTACAATGCTTACGCTTAAAAGCTGTTACAGAAACATTGAAAAAAAATGTGCATTAAATTTTCAAAATCTACAATTTGCCTCCAAATTCCATAAATCATAAACATCATCGATAATATAGATCCATTTATTATAGGTTGCCATTCGTCATATCACCTCTCAGGTATCAGGCTTTGAGTGTAGTGCGTTAACTTCTTTGGCGTGGTATGTGATGTAAAACTCTTACCTCAGACGTAGGTCAAAAATTTTACAGCAAAAAAATCTAATGATTTCACTATACTTATGCGGTCATGTGAGAGTGAGCTTCCTTTTATCTCTGCACTTACCATTTTCATGTGTGTACTCCAAGACATAACACAAATTGAATATATGAGTTTTGCATCATTTCAATCACGGTGTGCCATCCATCATTCCAAGTATCTTGGGTGCCCCTTTAGAATGGAAAACATCTTATTTACTATACTTGCAGTTATCACTCATAATAGGGATTGAGTCTAGATATGGATCAAGGTTCATAATTCTATGGTTGGAGATGTAGATTTGCAGTGACTTTCACTAGAGATATGTAGAAGAACTTATGCAACTTAATTTTATTATTTTTCTTGCTCAAATATTTTGGGAGCTTAATCCAAAATGGTTGACTTATTGAGAAATCATGGTGATTGGTTTGCCCCTCTCATTAATGTTAATTTTCAGAGTTATATGCTTACCATAATCACTTACAACAATTCTTCTTCAATTAGTAATCACTTTTCCAATAAATTCAATCTTCCAATGACAGTGAACAAATGTAGATAGAACAATAATTCAAATACAATAGGATACATCCAAGAACATGAAACAAGAGAGACACAATATTTGGTCAAAGACCAGGGAAAAACCCCACAAGTGAGAAAACCATTTTCAAATTCTTCTTGTATTAGATTGTCATCAAATGTTCAGCAGAGAGATACAATATTCCAATTCATCAACAATGAGTCAAAGGTTAACAACTTTGACTATCCAATTTGACTAACCAATATCTAATGAGAGATGAGCTGAAAAGTCAAATCTAATGCAAAGTCAAAGTTTGGAATTTTTGGTCAAAGTCAACAATAGTCAATAGCCCTAATTAGTCCAAAATTCAATTGTCAACAACCCTTCAAAGTCAGCTCAATCAATGGTCAAAGAACTCGACCTTCCAAGCTCAGTCAAACCTAGTCAAAATCACCTCCGAAAACTCAATCAAGGAAGAGAGAGAGCCTGCGGTCAAACTTCTAAATTTTTGCAGTGAACTTCAATCAAAGTCTACAGTTAACTTCATTCAAACTACCCAGGAAAATTCAATCCAAATCCCAGTCATTTCGGCCTCCAAGAACAAGTCAAAATCCAAGTCAAATGAACTTTTTTCCTTGCTAGTCAATGCTCGTCAAAGCAGCCCTAAACAGAAAGTCAACGTTAGTCAATACACAATATCCTCCTTCACTTCTCACATGTGAGCACAAACCTCCAATTACAAACCTATATGAACCAATCAAGAAAAGAGAGATAAGATATGATGTGTGATGATGATGCTCTAAAATGATATGACATATGCTTTATTTATATGAGCCTTAGGGTGTCGAATTAGCTTCCCCATGTCGACTTCTACTTTTGTGCATATGTGGATTTCACCTTGAAAATTATATTTTCCTTGACCAAATTATATTCTTCCAAGGACTAGTAGGGGCCTTTCTTGATGAGGAAGGTTGCTCATTGGAGGGAATTTATCCCTAAGCTACCAAATTAACACTCCCTCTCAACTAGGGAAAAATTTCTGACTACATCATGAATCTCATCCCAAAAATAGTGTCATTGTCATTACTGAATCAAGTCATATCTCATATCTACTCGTCAATGCTCATTTGGTGAACACTCTGGAATCTAAATAAAAATAATCATCACCATAGGGGAGCTCAATATACCACCCTATATCCAAGGATAATAGGCAGGATCACCCAACTTATCATAAGAGACAAGGATCACACCTCCTATTGTCCATTGATCTTCCCAGCTTGACCATCAAAAATCAAGTGGTAGAACATATGCATCCTTTCACTTAGGGAGGATACCCAACTTACCATAGGTAAGAATCACAAACTCCTAAGTCTCTCCTCATCCATTGGCCAAATGGATGACAATCCCAACAAGCCTGGCTTATGGGTAGGATGCATATTGGGGTATACCCTACTAAGTCTCAAATAGATGGTAGGGGAGGATAACCGAACTTGTCATAAATGACAAGGATCACATACACCCTATAGTGACAATAGGCGGGATAGCCCAACTTTCCATAAATGACAAGGATCACAAATTCTATTGTCGAGAGATCGCTTAACCCCATGAGCTCACATAGCTCAATCCTCACTGTAGGAGCTTATAAGGGGGGGAAGAGCATAGCTCAGTGTCCTTGATCAGCTAAGACCCTTACCCAAGAGGATCACATCCATCAATCCAAGTTTCTCTCTAAAGACCAAGAACTCCCCTTTCGACAAAGCCTTGGTAAGAATATTTGTTATCTGCTCATCTGTCGAAATATGATGGAGTCTCACTATTCCTCTATGCACCATATCTCGAATGTAGTGATACCTGCTCTCAATATGCTTGGACTTGTTGTTGAACACATGATTCTCTAGTAATCGAATCCCACTCTTGTTATCACAATATATCATTGTCGTATCTAGAACTTGCTTAAACAACTCTCCAAAGATCTTTCTCAACCATACTTCCTCGTAACTAGCCATGCTAGCAACAATATATTATGCCTTGGTCGTGCTAAGGGAAATACACTTTTGCTTCCTTCTCATCCAAGATATCATGGTATAACCCAAACTAAATCAGCACCTTGATGTGCTCTTCCTATCAATAACATTTCCAATCCAGTCAACATCAATGTACCCATGAAGTCTCACATCTTTAACAATATATCTCAAACCAAGATTAATCGTCCCATGCAAGTATCTTAGCACACGCTTAGGAGCAACCCAGTGTGCATGAGGAAACTTAGTCATGCATTGACTCATAGTGTTAACTGCAAAACATACGTCAAGACGGGTGTTCACAAGGAACATCAATGCCCCAATCAACTATCGATACTTAGAGGAATTCACCAAGTTAGGTCCTACAACATCTCCACATAATTTCTTGAAGTTCATCTCCATCGATGTGGCCATGAACTTTCATTCTACCATTCCAAATCTTTCAAACAGTTATACAACATATTTTCCTTACGAAAGGAGAATCTCAACGGACCTTTGCCACATCTCGAAGCCCAGGAAATAGTGCATCAATCCAAGGTATTTTATTTTGAACCTAGAGGCCAACTACCTCTTGCACTCAAGCATCAGAGACTCATTACCTGTCAAGAATAAATCATCAACATATCAAACCAAAATAAGGGGAATGCCTTGGACCACTTTGAAGTAGAGGTTTGGGTCAGCATTACTTCTTGTAAAACCAAGCTTCATCATGTAGTTATCAATGTAGGCATACCAGGCTTTGGGTGCCTTCTTCAATTCATATTGTGCCTTCTTCAACCTGTAGACATGAGTCTTCCTATAATGTACTTCAAAACTCTGTGGTTTCTCAGCATATACTTCTTCTTGTAGTATGTCATGAATAATTGTAGTCTTCACATCCATATGGTGAAGTGACCATCCTTGACTAGAAACAAGGGAAATAATCAATCGAATAGTAGTATAGCAGCAAAACAAGTGAAAATATATCATCATAATCTTCTCCCTCTTTTTGGGAGAAACCTCTCGCCATGAACCTCACCTTATATTTCTTAATACGTCCATCAGCTCCATGTTTGATTTTTCACAACCATTTAGAAGTCAAAATAGACTTTCCTTTGGGTCTCGGAATAACTTCCTGCACATCATTCTTCATAATAGATTCATATTCTTTGGTCATAGCATCTTTCCAAACCTGCTCTTTTATTTCTTCTTCAAAGATGTGTGGTTCATCCTTTATGATAGAGCTCATAGCCACAACATATCCCTGGTATCTACATGGCTTCTTATTTTCTCTAAATTCTCCTCTGGCACTAGCATGCCTTTTAGCATCTTGTAAAGTATCAACGAAGCCAAAGTGCTCTTTTCTTGGTAGGGGGGTCATATGGAGAAGGATCCAAGGGATCCATAGGTTCCATGGGATCATCAACAACATCTTTCTTAGGTTCAGGCACATAAGGACCTTATAGTAGGTCTATATCAACATCTTTCTTTTCAATAGGAGGATAAGGAAGAATGTCCCTTGCTTTTCCAAGTTTAGCATCTTCATTGAAATTCACATCCCTTCTAAACTCTATAGTCCTTTGACTAGGCATGTATATTCTAAAAGCTTTAGTATTATCACAATATCAAACAAATGTACCTTTCTTTCCAGTGGCTTCTAGCTTGATCCTTTTGTCCTTCAGCACATGAAAATACACAGGGCAACCAAAGATCCCTAGGTACCCAACACTAAGCTTGATACCTGTGAATACTTCTTTGGGAGTCTTGTTACCCAGGGCTTGATGAGGAGTCTTGTTTTGAACATAGGCCGATGCTTTAGTGGCTTCTCCCCAAAGGAACTTCGACAACTTTTGATCTTACAACATGGCTTAGGCAACCTCCATGATGGTCCTATTCTTCTTTAAGCCACACCATTCTGCTCAGGATTATAAGGTACAATGGTCTCCTTCTTGATTCCAACCTTCGTACAAAAGTCAACGAACTCATTAGAAGTGTATTCTCCACCAATATCACACCGTTAAAGACCATGATTATTTTCCCTATTTGATTTTGTATTAGTGCCTTGAAGTCTCAGAACATCTCAAATTCTTTGTCCTTGTGCTTCAAGTAGAATATCCATGTCTTCCAGGAGAAGTTATCCACAAATATTGTACAATATAGATAGCCAACAAGATATTTTACCGAATGACATAAATCAGAATGTATGAGTTGTAGAATATCATAGGTCCCGCTTTTGCTAGAATGGAATAGTCCCCTCGACTTCTTTTCATTGGCACATCCCAAACGTACCCCATCATGCTTAGTTTGAACTTCAGGCATTCTAGAAGCCATTCTCTTTACTTTAGGCAGGACTTCATAGTGTAGATGAGAAAACATTTCGTTCCATAGCTCACTTTGATGATTGCTATCATGTAGCATAGCTCACAATGGTGTTCTATTGACTCTATAGAGTCCTTCAATTCTAGATCCTAAGGTGAATGCATCCCTCATGTGAGATTCCATAGGCCAGGTGAGGACCTTTCCTCTTATTAAGGAAACTCTCATCCCTTTGTCTCCAAGGAAGATATAGATACAACTTTCTTCTTTAATATTGGTACATACATAACATCATGAAGAAGTGCGGTTTCCCCATAATCCAAATGAAATGTAACATAACCAAAACCCTTTACCAAATAAGTAGAATTATCTCCAAGAATGATTTTCAAGTTGGTATCCCTCTCAAATAAATTTGAGAGGACTTAACGATACCCAGAGAAATGTCTAGAGGCCCCATTCTCTACGAACCATCACACGAATATGAAGGAGAGGAACTAGAAAGAGAAGAAATAAGAATATTTTCAGATTTAGTAGTAGTTGCCTTATTTCAATACCTTGATTTTCTTGATCTCTTTCGAGGATGATGTCTTTCTTCATGATTATTAGGGGCACCTCTTATTCTTCTATTATCTCTTCTTATTCTATCATTGAAACTTCTATTGATGAACCCATAGTTGTTGTTGTATGACCTAGGAGCATTCTCATTTTCTGGACAGTTTTTGGCAAAGTACCTATGGCACTTGAAACATTCAACTTTGTCCTTCTTAAATATTCTTTGAGAGTCCCTGGATGTTGGTTTCCTTTGATTAAATGATCTTCATCTTCCTTTCCTTTCATATTCCTTTCCTTTCCTCTTCTTTTCTGGATGTTGGTTCTCCTTCTTCACGCTTTCTAATTCTCCCTCTAGAAATCATCTTGGTTTCTTCTTGAGTGCACTTTCCCACCAGTTCATCAAATGTTGGAAACTTGTCATTGTTGCTAATAGCAGTAATGAATGTCTCCCAAATTGGAGGAAGACCCTAAAGTGCAATGAGAACTAGTTCTCTATCAGACATAAATTCTCCAATAGTCAGCAATTGATCCCTAAGTTGTGATAATAGCATGAAGTATGACTACACTGTCTCTCCATTGTTCATCTTGATGTCCTTGATTTGATTTTTCAAAGAGAGAATGTGATTCAATTTTTTGACCTCGTACAACCCAACCAACTTATCATAGATATCCATGAACTTATCCAACTTTCCAATGTAAGTAAGAAAATGATTTCTCAGAGAACCAATAATTATTTTCTTGGATTTGATCTCACCTTTCTTGTACTTGGCCTTGGCAGCAGCAGGGTCATTTTCCATAGGCTTGTGTATCTTTCCTTTGACATATTTCAAGACATAATTTTCATCCAAAGTTACTTCCACCTTGATCTTCCAAGCAACAAAATTACATCAGTCACTCAGCTTCTTAGCATCCTTGAAGTATGAGGTTGACATTTTGACCAAGCAATTTCTTCCAAATGGATTCCTTTAAAAGTTATTTATTTATCTCTTGTCTCCTTGGGTTTGTCTTCACCTCAACTCTAATACCATGTTACTTTTCAGATTTCTATGCTTAGCACAATCACTTACAACAATTCTTCTTCAATTAGAAATCAATTTTCCAATAAATTCAATCTTCTAATGACAGTAAGCAATTGTAGATATAACAGTAATTCAAATACAATAGAAGACATCCAAGAACATGAAACAAGAGGGATAAAAGGTTTGGTCAAAGACCAGGGAAAACCCCACAAGGGGGAAAACCCTTTCTAAATTCTTCTTCTATTAGATTGTCATCAAATGTTTAGCAGTGAGATACAATATTCTAATTCACCAGCAATGAGTCAAAGGTCAACAACTTTGACTATCCAATTCAACTAATTAATATCTAATGAGAGATGAGTCCAAAATTCAAATATGATATAATGTTAAAGCCCACAAATTTTGTCAAAGTCAACAACAGTGAACAACCTTAACCAATCCAAAAGTCAACAGTCAACAACCCTTCAAAATTAGCTTAGTCAACTGTTAAAGAACTTGACCTACCAAGCTTAGTAAAACCTAGCTAAAACAATCTCCAAAAACTCATTCAAAGGAGAGAGACAGTCTCTAGTCAAGATTCAAAAATTTTGTAGTCAATTTTAGTCAAAGTTTTCGGTCAACGTCAGTCAAACTACCCGGAAAAATTTAGTCCAAATCCCAGTCAATTTGGCCTCCAAGAAAAGGTCAAAATCCAAGTCAAACAAACCTTTTCCTTTTTGGTCAATGTTGGTCAAAGTAGCCCTAAACAGAAAGTCAACACTGGTCAAAACAGAATATCCTCCTTCCCTTCGCACGTGTGAGCTCAGACCTCCAATTGCAAACCTATACAAACCAATCAAGAGAAAAGAGAGAAGATATGATGTGTGATGATGATTCTCCAAAGTGATGTGACATATGCTTTACTTATATGAGCCTTAGGGGTTGAACTAGCTTGTCAAGGCCGACTTGTACTTTTGTGCACATGTGGGTTTCAACTTGAAAATTATATTTTTCCTTGACTGAATTAAATTCTTCCAAGGGCTAGTAAGGGTCTTTCTTGATGAGGAAGGTTGTCCAATGTAAGGAATTTGTCCCTGAGCTGCCAAATTAACACATTATTGCATTTTAATGGTTTTTGGATCGAAATTCCCCTATTTTAAGTTAGAAAACATATTTACCTCGTAATAGCATGCTTTTTAAAGTTGGTTGCAAGTACTCAAAGAGTTTGCCACATAGGCTAATGAGTAGACATGTTAAGTGGCTCAACCACCTTATCAGGCTTCCCAATGTATTTATTCTCAACTTTTATCATACATAGAAATAATTTAGCACAACTTTCTTTGAGTATTCAACAAGGAGCAAGAACTAAATGCTTGTCCATCACCTTTCCACTACCATTTCCAAAAAAAAAATGTATCCTAAACCTAAATTGGAAAGAAAAACTTATTTTCAATATATCTATATTATCATTTAATTTAATTAATCATTAAAATTAACTTGAAATACATAAAAATTACACATGTTCTTAAAGGATATCTGATTTTATGATAGTTGCAATATAAAGTCTCATGTAAAATATATGGTTCGAGAATAAACCTTGTATCATACAAAAATGAGCTCAACCCAATTACCAATTCTTCTGAATACAAAAAAATCCTAATAATAAAATGTATCCATCTAAATAAACATTTAAATATACTACCTTAATAACTATACTCCTTAAATTACAAACACACTATGATTGACTTTACATCTACCCAGAAATTTCATGACCATTGTAATGCTTACTTCTAGAACTAGTATACCTAAACGTTCATATGGCAAGGAAATTATGATTGTCTTTGGAAATCTATCGACTTACCTACCTTCTATAAAATATAGGTTTGACACTACATGATGAGGAAGATGACATGGAGGCGTACAGGTGTCTAATAGTAGAAGAACCTCATCCCACTAATGACACCTAGCTAGCCAAAGTTTTTTTTCAGGTTTTGGGTTCCCGGCTCCCAACCTCAGGGGTCTATTCTGTTGTTTCTTTTATGTAAATGTTGTTAATTTTGATGTTTGTTCGACAAACTATTCCACTTTGGCATTACAGGCTTCTACCCCTGCGTGGGCAACAAAAACTTCTAGTTTTGGACTGGTTTCCCCAGTGCGGACAGTCACTTTTAGTTATTGGTTGTTAAACATGGCATAATTTGAGGCTTACTCTGCAGAGGCCGGTGCCTCCTTGTACCATTTTTGTTACATTAATAGAATTAGTCATATTTAGGAAAAAAAATAAAAGAAGACAATCTTCATTGTGATGGATCTGAAACTATTTTCTTCTACTATTTTTATTGTCAGGCCTATTAGTTATTTTCTATTACTGCATTTGAATGCAAAGTGATTAACTTGAATGTTGAATGATAGAAAATGGGAATAATAAAAATATATCCAATTACAAATAGTTTACAGTTTTAAGAGGAAGACATTTCGGGTAAGTGAACATTTTATTTAGCATGAAAATTCAAGTATTGTATTTATGGTTGAATTATTGTAACAAAGAAGTCAATTCACGTGATGAATAATGTTTATGTGTGCACATTGAGAGAGATTTTGTATGTTTTGGGGGTGAGATAGAGATATTGATGGAAGGGGGGAGAGGGAAGAATAGAGAAGCAAATACATGGAGGGTGGAAGATATATAGATATGGAGAGAGAAGTTCTAGAGAGAGAAGGAAGGGGAAGAAAGAGAGAGGAAATAGAAAAGGGAGGGGGAGAGAGAGAGTTAGATAAATATGTACAGAGAGTGTGTATGTTTGGGGAGTGAGATAAAGAGATAAAGAAGGAAAGACAATGGGAGATAGATATATAGATGGAGGGGGCAGAGATGGGCTTAAATTGACATCAATGCACACTATTAATCTAATTACTTTGAAATTAATTCACCTCAAACATCTAGTTGCATCAAATCAAAGATCAACATCTACACTAAAATCAATGCATTTAATGCAAACAAGCAAGTAGGATTAAAAATCAACATCTACACTAAATTCAATGCATCTAGTGCAAACAATCAAATAGGATTAGAAATCAACATGTACACTAAAATCAATTCATCTAGTGCAAGTAATCAAATAGGATTAGAAATCAATATCTACACTGAAACCAATGCATCCAATGCAAGCAATCAAATAGGAGTAGAAATCATTGCATCCAGTGTAAGGTATTAAATAGGATTAGAAATCAACATCCACTTAAATCAATGCATCTAGTGGAAGCGATCATATAGGATTATAAATCAATATCTACATTAAAACTAATGCATCCAGTGAAAGCAATCAAATAGGAGTAGAAATCAACATCTACACTGAAATCAATGTGTCTAGTATAAGGTATTAAAAATGATTAGAAATTGACAGCTACACTAAAATCAATTCATCTAGTGCAAGCGATCAAATACGATTAGAAATCAA